>JAINUT010000224.1:0-244824 GCA_020205555.1 Panax stipuleanatus | reverse complement strand
CCTGGAAATCCCAGAATGGAAATGGGAAACATTACGATGGATTTCGTGGTTGGCCTTCCGACGACTCAGAAAGGCTACGACGCAGTATGGGTTATCGTTGACTGACTGACGAAATCCGCACACTTCCTTCCGCTTAAAATCAGATTCAACTTAGACCAGTTGGCAAGGCTATATGTGAAAGAGATTGTTTCGAGGCACGGAGTTCCGGTGTCAATTGGTTTCCGACAGAGATCCGCGTTTCACATCGAACTTCTGGAAGCGACTACAAGAATGCATGGGGACACAGTTGAGAATGAGTACGGCTTATCACCCCTCAGACAGATGGGCAGAGTGAAAGAACGATCCAGACATTGGAAGATATGTTGAGAGCATGCTCATGGATTTTAAGGAATTGGGATGATCACCTACCGCTTGTGGAATTTCGGTTACAACAACAGTTACCACGCTAGTATGGCATGCCGCCTTACAAAGCGTTGTACGGAAGAAAATGCAGAACCCCGCTATACTGGGATGAAGTTGGCGAGAGACAACTATTAGGTCCAGAACTGGTACAGCAGACAGCAGAGATAGTCAAAGTGATCAGAACAAGACTGGTAGCAGCTCAGGATAGGCAGAAGAAATACGCCGATCCACACCGTAAGAACGTTGAGTTTGAATCGGGTAGCTATGTGTTCTTGAAGTCTCTCCCTGGAAGGGGAAGATCAGATTCGGTAAGAAGGGAAATTGAGCCCAAGGTTCATTGGACCCTTTGAAGTACTGCGAAGGATTGGAGAAGTTGCGTATGAGGTAGCCTTACCTCCGGCGCTTGAGAATGTCCACAACGTCTTTCATGTGTCAGTTTTACGCCCCTACAAACCCGATTACAAACATGTGATTGAATATGAACCCCTACATTTTGAGAAAGACTTATCCTATGAAGAAATTCCTGTTCAGATTGTTGACAGGAAAGAGCAAGTCCTCAGAAATAAAATTATACCTTCTGTTAAGGTAATTTGGAGGAACCACAATGCTGAAGAAGCTACGTGGGAACTCGAAGAGCATATGATGAAGAATTACCCAGATTTATTTACTTAATTTTTTTGTTTATGCGATTCTGGGGACAGAATCTTTGTAAGGGGGGGAGAATGTAACGGGACGAAATTTAATTGAACCGTGATTCTGGGGACAGAATCCTTTTAAGGGGGGAAAGATGTGACAAACAAGATTTTTGTAATTTATTTTGAATATTTATTGAATTAAATAAATATTTTTTGATGATTTAATTATTGAGTTAAATAATTAATTGATGAATTTGTGGTAGATTAATTTAATTATATGTGTCACATTAGTTAAATTAATGTGGTGAATTTTTATATTCAAAGTATGTATTTAATTGAGCTTATTTGATTAATATATTAATTAATAAGCATAATGTATTCTAATTAATTTATTAATTAATTAGAGATTTATGATTAGACATAATTAATAAATAAGAATTTAATTATGTGACTATGTGATTTAATGTAGATTTATGCTATTTTATTTAATTGATTTAAATAGCATTATTTGATTTAATTGGGTGTGACATTAATTAACTATATTATAATAAATTAATTAAAATAAATGAGAAGGGATTCCTTAAGCTAGCCAAACAAGGCCTTAAGGGGAGTTGGTCAGTTAACCCACTAAGGGACCAACTGACAACCACTCACCCATTATATATTATACGTATTATACTTATATACATATATACTATATCAATTCATATATTCATATCAGAGAGAATTTTGAGAGAAAAGATTGAGGAAGAAGAATTGGAAAAATTTATATCATCATCCTTGAATCATCTTCACCAACTAGCAAGGGTAAATTCAGTTATATTAAGTTTTAAGCTTTCTATTTTTACGTACTTTGAAGTTCTCTGTAATCGTCAATTTTGAATCATTGTTGGTTATATGGTTTTATATGGGTTAAATTATGTTTATAACATGTTTTATACCATGTATACATAAATCACAGTGATCAATTTTATGTAATTACGTCTTAATTAAGTTTTCAAAACTTCCATTAACGTACTTTGAAGTTTTCTGTAAAAGACTAAATTGATGACTTGTTCATGATATGGCTATATATATATTAATTGATGTCCATAACATATTATATGCCATATATGCATAACTTTCAGTGATCACACCATGGAATTTTGTTGATAATTGGGTTTTCAAAAGTTACAGAGTGTAAAAATTGTACATATGGCCCATATGGCCCTTACGTACAAAATTTACACACCTTATGCGTTTATTTAACTTAAATTAACACTTGAATGTGATTGTGTACATTTAAACGAACAAAATGGAAGTTAAACGAACGGATTCGGTGTTATAACGAATCCGTAACGTTGAATTCTTGTTTTCTTTCAAAACTTTATAAAATGTTGAAAATAGTGAAATTAAATGTTGTGATTTGTGTAATTTCGTGATTTAAAGTGTTAAAAGCATGCTTAGAACATGGTATGATGTTTCTGTAAATTCTATATCTCATGGGTAGCCTTAAATTCATTTCGTTAGTTTAATTTGGATTTATTTGGGTTGCTCTGTGTGTCATTCGCGAACTGGAAATCTGGGTCTGCGTTGCCGCGCGGCCGCGCTGGTCCCAAGGGTAACTGGCGCGCGGCCGCGCCCCTTGCAGAAATTTGAAATTTTTTTTTTGCTAAGTGTTCGTGTGTTCTAAGAGGTGGTTTAAAACCTAATGTAATGAACATAAAGATATGCTAAACATATAATAAGAGGTTAATAACTTATATTACGTGAGTAATTAATAAGTTAATTACATGACTTGAATCGTTAATTGTATAGTCCAATAACGTGCTCAAGACCGATGTGTGTGATTCGATACGTATATCGAGTTATTGATTAATTTGTATTGTGAACGTATTGATGTGTAGGGTTTAATAAAGAACGTGAATTATAATTGTAGCTTGTGCAAGAGGCAAGTATCCTATCCCTAATTTATTGATTTAGCAAGTTCCCTAAATTCTAATTTATTCATTTATTAAGCCTTAGACTTGTGTTTCTATATCGAGTAAGCTCGTGTTTTTAATTGTTCAAGTTCGAAATTCATATTACATATTGTAACTCTTTTAAAAGCATGATTCAGTGATACAATACTTATTCGATTGTATACTCTTGAGATTTATTATTCAAGTTGAATATCGATGTTATTGTTGAACCTTATATGACTAGTGAACCCTTATTGATTCGACTAGTCCATAGTTGATGAACGTTCTAAATTCCAAAATACTTATTGAGCTTATCCAAACCAAACTTCCTTTGGTGAGGACTCTGATGTCAAAACTGAGATGAACAACCCTGTAAAAGGGGATTATTTACGCTTTAGCGTTGAGATATTGTGCACAGTATGGTACTAAGGGCTGATCCCCCTAAGTACGAGAAGTAGAGTCCATAGTCTTATGACTGTTAAAGGTTTAAAGCATAAAAACTTTACAACCTAGGACATAGTTCAAGGTCTTATGACCCTCAGACGTTCTTTTGATTCCTGTTATTCATTCTTGAGTCAAAAGTTGAGTTTCTTTATTCAGATGTCTTTGATTCACTCGCATGTTATTATATTGTTGTCATATTATTATACTTGTGGGCAATCGTGCTCACTCTTGCGTAATAATAACATTGCAGTTAAGAACGAAAGGTCCAACGAGCCTTCTACTAGCAAAGGCAAGGGCAAGGTCAACAAGTGATGAAGACTTGTTGTTTATTTTATGTGTTTATGTTTCAGACTTATGTTAAGTTGTGTAAAACTTATTTAATTAGTTATATTTCCGCATTTGATATTTAAGGTTAAGTACGACCTGGGATTGATGTATTTCTTTTCAGATGTTGTAACCCCATAAGGGGAGGATTATTTCTATTTATTTCATGGTTTGCATTTACTATGGGTAGATAGATAGATGATATTTGTACAGTGAACACCAAGTCCCGTGGAAATTGAAGTACCCGGATTTGGGGGTGTCACAATCGCGTTAAAAACGATGTGTACATCTCACACAAGTCTTGATTTAGGGGAGTACTTCTTATTATTTCATTGGTTCCCTCAAATTATCAAAGAAAGAGGTGATTATGAGTCCTATGACTTCTTTCTATTTAGATTAGCTTTAATTGGAGAAATCCTATCACTAACGCCTTCAAAACGATCCGTACATATCACACAAGTCTTTATTTAGGGAGACCTTCTTATTGTTTCATTAGTTCTCACAAATTGTCAAAATATTGGTGATTATGAGTCATATTACTTCGTTCTAGTTAAAATTAGCATCAAAAAGAGCAATCCAATCAATAGCGCGTCCAAAACGATGCGTAGATCTCACACAAGTGTTCATTTAGGGAGACCTTCATATTGTTTCATTGGTTGTATCAAATTTACAATGAAATAGGAGAAACCCATAACTGTGGCGTTCAAAACCATGCGTACATCTCACACAAGTCTTCATTTAGGGTGACCTTATTGTTTCATTGGTGTTCTAAAATTGTCAAAGAAAGAGGTGATTAGGAGTCCTATAACTTCGTTCTTGTTTGATTAGCATCAAAAGGAGCAATTCCATGACTATCACGTTCAAAACCATGCGTACATCTCACACAAGTCTTCATTTAAGGAGACCTTCTTATTGTTTCATTGGTTCTTTAAAATTATCAAAGAAAGAGGTGATTAGGAGTTCTATTACTTCGTTCCAATATATGATTAGCATCAAAAAGAGCAAGCCCATGACTATTGCGTTAAAAACGATGCGTAGTACATGTCACACAATTCCTGATTTTGGAAGACCTTCTTATTACTTCATTGGTTTTCTCAAATGACAATGAAAGAGGTTTTTATGAGTCCTATGACTTTGTTCTAGTTTGATTTGCATCAAAAGGAGCAATCCTATCACTAGTGCCTTCAAAACGATCCGTACATATCACAGAAGTCTTCATTTAGTAAGACCATCTTATTGTTTCATTAGTTCTCTCAAATTATAAAAATATAGGTGATTATGAGTCCTATTACTTCGTTCTAGTTGAAATTAGAATCAAAATGAGAAATCTCATCACTATCGCGTCCAAAACGATGCGTAGATCTCACACTAATCTTCACTTAGGGAGACCTTCATATTGTTCCATTGGTTGTTTCAAATTTACAAAGAAAAAGGTGATTAAGAGTTGTATTACTTCGTTCTACTTTGATTAGCGTCAAAAGGAGAAACCCATGACTATCACGTTCGAAACGATGCGTAGATCTCACACAAGTCTTCATTTAGGGAGACCTTCATATTGTTTCATTGGTTGTATCAAATTTACAAAGAAATAGGAGATTACGAGTTGTATTATTTCGTTCTACTTTGATAGCGTTAAAAGGACAAACCCATGACTTTGGCGTTCAAAACTATGCTTACATCTCACACAAGTCTTCATTTAGGGAGACCTTATTGTTTCATTCGTGTTCTAAAATTATCAAAGAAAGAGGTGATTAGGAGTTCTATAACTTCGTTATTGTTTGATTAGCATCAAAAGGAGAAATTCCATGACTATCGCGTTCAAAACCATACGTACATCTCACACAAGTCTTTATTTAAAGAGACTTTCTTATTGCTTCATTTGTTCTCTAAAATTATCAAAGAAAGAGAAGATTATGAGTCCTATTACTTCGTTCTAATTTGATTAGCATCAAAAGGAGCATTCCATGACTATCGCGTTAAAAACGATGTGTACATCTCACACAAGTTTTGAATTAGGGGAGAACTTCTTATTGTTTCATTGGTTCCCTCAAATTATCAAAGAAAGAGGTGATTATGAGTCCTATGACTTCTTTCTATTTAGATTAGCATTAAATGGAGCAATCCTATCAATAGCGCCTTCAAAACGATCTGTACATCTCACACAAGTCTTCATTTAGGGAGACCTTCTTATTGTTTCATTAGTTCTCACAAATTGTAAAAATATAGGTGATTATGAGTCATATTACGTCGTTCTAGTTGAAATTAGCATCAAAAGGAGCAATCCAGTCAATATCGCGTCCAAAACAATGCGTATATCTCACACAAGTCTTCATTTAGGGAGACATTCATATTGTTTCATTGGTTGTATCAAATTGTCAAAGAAAGAGGTGATTAAGAGTCCTATAACTTCGTTCTTCTTTAATTAGCGTTAAAAGGAGAAACCCATGACTGTGGCGTTCAAAACCATGCGCACATCTCACACAAGTCTTTATTTAAAGAGACTTTCTTATTGTTTCATTTGTTCTCTAAAATTATCAAAGAAAGAGATGATTATGAGTCCTATTACTTCGTTCTAATTTGATTAGCATCAAAAGGAGCATTCCATGACTATCGCGTTAAAAACGATGTGTACATCTCACACAAGTCTTGATTTAGGGGAGTACTTCATATTATTTCATTGGTTCCCTCAAATTATCAAAGAAAGAGGTGATTGTGAGTCCTATTACTTCTTTCTATTTAGATTAGCATTAAATGGAGCAATCCTATCAATAGCGCCTTCAAAACGATCTGTACATCTCACACAAGTCTTCATTTAGGGAGACCTTCTTATTGTTTCATTAGTTCTCACAAATTGTAAAATATAGGTGATTATGAGTCATATTACGTCGTTCTAGTTGAAATTAGCATCAAAAGGAGCAATCCAGTCAATATCGCGTCCAAAACAATGCGTATATCTCACACAAGTCTTCATTTAGGGAGACATTCATATTGTTTCATTGGTTGTATCAAATTTACAAAGAAAGAGGTGATTAAGAGTTGTATTACTTCGTTCTTCTTTGATTAGCGTTTAAAAGGAGAAACCCATGACTGTGGCGTTCAAAACCATGCGCACATCTCACACAAGTCTTCTTTTAGGGAGACCTTATTGTTTCATTGGTGTTCTAAAATTGTCAAAGAAATAGGTGATTAGGAGTCCTATAACTTCATTCTTGTTTGATTAGCATTAAAAGGAGCAATTCAATGGCTATCGCGTTCAAAACCATGCATACATCTCACACAAGTCTTCATTTAAGGAGACCTTCTTATTGTTTCATTGGTTCTCTAAAACTGTCAAAGAAAGAGATGATTAGGAGTTCTATTACTTTGTTCTAATATGATTAGCATCAAAAGGAGCAATCCCATGACTATCGCGTTAAAAATGATGCGTAGTACATCTCACACAAGTCTTGATTTAGGAAGACCTTCTTATTGTTTCATTGGTTTTCTCAAACTGTCAATGAAAGAGGTTTTTATGAGTCCAATGACTTCGTTCTTGTTTGGTTTGCATCAAAAAGAGCAGTCCAATCATTAGTGCCTTCAAACGATACGTACATCTCACACAAGTCTTCATTTAGGAAGACCTTCTTATTGTTTCATTATTTCTCTCAAATTGTAAAAATATAGGTGATTATGAGTCCTATTACATCGTTCTAGTTGAAGATAGAATCAAAAGGAGCAATCCCATCACTATCACGTCCAAAACGATGCGTAGGTCTCACACAAGTCTTCATTTAGGGATGCCTTCATATTGTTCCATTGGTTGTTTCAAATTTACATAGAAAGAGGTGATTAAGGGTTGTATTACTTCGTTCTACTTTGATTAGCGTCAAAAGGAGAAACCCATGACTATCGCGTTCAAAACTATGCGTACATCTCACACAAGTCTTCATTTAGGGAGACCTTCTTATTATTTCATTGGTGCTCTAAAATTGTCAAAGAAAGAGGTGATTAGGAGTCCTATAACTTCGTTCTAGTTTAATTAGCATCAAAAGGAGCAATCCTATCACTAACGCCTTCAAAACGATCCGTACATATCACACAAGTCTTTATTTAGGGAGACCTTCTTATTGTTTCATTAGTTCTCACAAATTGTCAAAATATTGGTGATTATGAGTCATATTACTTCGTTCTAGTTAAAATTAGCATCAAAAAGAGCAATCCAATCAATAGCGCGTCCAAAACGATGCGTAGATCTCACACAAGTGTTCATTTAGGGAGACCTTCATATTGTTTCATTGGTTGTATCAAATTTACAATGAAATAGGAGAAACCCATAACTGTGGCGTTCAAAACCATGCGTACATCTCACACAAGTCTTCATTTAGGGTGACCTTATTGTTTCATTGGTGTTCTAAAATTGTCAAAGAAAGAGGTGATTAGGAGTCCTATAACTTCGTTCTTGTTTGATTAGCATCAAAAGGAGCAATTCCATGACTATCACGTTCAAAACCATGCGTACATCTCACACAAGTCTTCATTTAAGGAGACCTTCTTATTGTTTCATTGGTTCTTTAAAATTATCAAAGAAAGAGGTGATTAGGAGTTCTATTACTTCGTTCCAATATATGATTAGCATCAAAAAGAGCAATCCCATGACTATTGCGTTAAAAACGATGCGTAGTACATGTCACACAATTCCTGATTTTGGAAGACCTTCTTATTACTTCATTGGTTTTCTCAAATGACAATGAAAGAGGTTTTTATGAGTCCTATGACTTTGTTCTAGTTTGATTTGCATCAAAAGGAGCAATCCTATCACTAGTGCCTTCAAAACGATCCGTACATATCACAGAAGTCTTCATTTAGTAAGACCATCTTATTGTTTCATTAGTTCTCTCAAATTATAAAAATATAGGTGATTATGAGTCCTATTACTTCGTTCTAGTTGAAATTAGAATCAAAATGAGAAATCTCATCACTATCGCGTCCAAAACGATGCGTAGATCTCACACTAATCTTCACTTAGGGAGACCTTCATATTGTTCCATTGGTTGTTTCAAATTTACAAAGAAAAAGGTGATTAAGAGTTGTATTACTTCGTTCTACTTTGATTAGCGTCAAAAGGAGAAACCCATGACTATCACGTTCGAAACGATGCGTAGATCTCACACAAGTCTTCATTTAGGGAGACCTTCATATTGTTTCATTGGTTGTATCAAATTTACAAAGAAATAGGAGATTACGAGTTGTATTATTTCGTTCTACTTTGATAGCGTTAAAAGGACAAACCCATGACTTTGGCGTTCAAAACTATGCTTACATCTCACACAAGTCTTCATTTAGGGAGACCTTATTGTTTCATTCGTGTTCTAAAATTATCAAAGAAAGAGGTGATTAGGAGTTCTATAACTTCGTTATTGTTTGATTAGCATCAAAAGGAGAAATTCCATGACTATCGCATTCAAAACCATACGTACATCTCACACAAGTCTTTATTTAAAGAGACTTTCTTATTGCTTCATTTGTTCTCTAAAATTATCAAAGAAAGAGAAGATTATGAGTCCTATTACTTCGTTCTAATTTGATTAGCATCAAAAGGAGCATTCCATGACTATCGCATTAAAAACGATGTGTACATCTCACACAAGTTTTGAATTAGGGGAGAACTTCTTATTGTTTCATTGGTTCCCTCAAATTATCAAAGAAAGAGGTGATTATGAGTCCTATGACTTCTTTCTATTTAGATTAGCATTAAATGGAGCAATCCTATCACTAGCGCCTTCGAAACGATCCGTACATCTCACACAAGTCTTCATTTAGGGAGACCTTCATATTGTTTCATTAGTTCTCACAAATTGTCAAAATATAGGTGATTATGAGTCATATTACTTCGTTCTAGTTGAAATTAGCATCAAAAGGAGCAATCCAATCAATATCGCGTCCAAAACGATGCGAAGATATCACACAAGTCTTCATTTAGGGAGACATTCATATTGTTTCATTAGTTGTATCAAATTTACAAAGAAAGAGGTGATTAAGAGTTGTATTACTTCGTTCTTCTTTGATTAGCATTAAAAGGAGAGACCCATGACTGTGGCGTTCAAAACCATGCGTACATTTCACACAAGTCTTCATTTAGGGAGACCGTATTGTTTCATTGGTGTTCTAAAATTGTCAAAGAAATAGGTGATTAGGAGTCCTATAACTTCGTTCTTGTTTGATTAGCATCAAAAGGAGCAATTCCATGACTATCTCGTTCAAAACCATGAATACATGTCACACAAGTCTTCATTTAAGGAGCCCTTCTTATAAATTTGTTCCCTTAAATTGTCAAAGAAAGAGGTGATTAGGAGTTCTATTACTTCGTTCTAATATGATTAGCATCAAAAGGAGCAATCCCATGACTATCGCGTTAAAAACGATGCGTAGTACAACTCACACAAGTCTTGATTTAGGAAGAACTTCTTATTGTTTCATTGGTTTTCTCAAATTATCAATGAAAGAGGTTTTTATGAGTCCAATGACTTCGTTCTTGTTTGGTTTGCATCAAAAGAGCAGTCCAATCATTAGTGCCTTCAAAACGATACGTACATCTCACACAAGTCTTCATTTAGGAAGACCTTCTTATTGTTTCATTATTTCTCTCAAATTGTAAAAATATAGGTGATTATGAGTCCTATTACATCGTTCTAGTTGAAGATAGAATCAAAAGGAGCAATTCCATCACTATCACGTCCAAAACGATGCGTAGGTCTCACACAAGTCTTCATTTAGGGATGCCTTCATATTGTTCCATTGGTTGTTTCAAATTTACATAGAAAGAGGTGATTAAGGGTTGTATTACTTCGTTCTACTTTGATTAGCGTCAAAAGGAGAAACCCATGACTATCGCGTTCAAAACTATGCGTACATCTCACACAAGTCTTCATTTAGGGAGACCTTCTTATTATTTCATTGGTGCTCTAAAATTGTCAAAGAAAGAGGTGATTAGGAGTCCTATAACTTCGTTCTAGTTTAATTAGCATCAAAAGGAGCAATCCCATGACTGTCGCGTTCAAAACGATGCGTACATCTCACACAAGTCTTTATTTAAAGAGACTTTCTTATTGTTTCATTTGTTCTCTAAAATTATCAAAGAAAGAGATTATTATGAGTCCTATTACTTCGTTCTAATTTGATTAGCATCAAAAGGAGCATTCCATGACTATCGCGTTAAAAACGATGTGTACATCTCACACAAGTCTTGATTTAGGGGAGTACTTCATATTATTTCATTGGTTCCCTCAAATTATCAAAGAAAGAGGTGATTGTGAGTCCTATTACTTCTTTCTATTTAGATTAGCATTAAATGGAGCAATCCTATCAATAGCGCCTTCAAAACGATCTGTACATCTCACACAAGTCTTCATTTAGGGAGACCTTCTTATTGTTTCATTAGTTCTCACAAATTGTAAAAATATAGGTGATTATGAGTCATATTACGTCGTTCTAGTTGAAATTAGCATCAAAAGGAGCAATCCAGTCAATATCGCGTCCAAAACAATGCGTATATCTCACACAAGTCTTCATTTAGGGAGACATTCATATTGTTTCATTGGTTGTATCAAATTTACAAAGAAAGAGGTGATTAAGAGTTGTATTACTTCGTTCTTCTTTGATTAGCGTTAAAAGGAGAAACCCATGACTGTGGCGTTCAAAACCATGCGCACATCTCACACAAGTCTTCTTTTAGGGAGACCTTATTGTTTCATTGGTGTTCTAAAATTGTCAAAGAAATAGGTGATTAGGAGTCCTATAACTTCATTCTTGTTTGATTAGCATTAAAAGGAGCAATTCAATGGCTATCGCGTTCAAAACCATGCATACATCTCACACAAGTCTTCATTTAAGGAGACCTTCTTATTGTTTCATTGGTTCTCTAAAACTGTCAAAGAAAGAGATGATTAGGAGTTCTATTACTTTGTTCTAATATGATTAGCATCAAAAGGAGCAATCCCATGACTATCGCGTTAAAAATGATGCGTAGTACATCTCACACAAGTCTTGATTTAGGAAGACCTTCTTATTGTTTCATTGGTTTTCTCAAACTGTCAATGAAAGAGGTTTTTATGAGTCCAATGACTTCGTTCTTGTTTGGTTTGCATCAAAAAGAGCAGTCCAATCATTAGTGCCTTCAAAACGATACGTACATCTCACACAAGTCTTCATTTAGGAAGACCTTCTTATTGTTTCATTATTTCTCTCAAATTGTAAAAATATAGGTGATTATGAGTCCTATTACATCGTTCTAGTTGAAGATAGAATCAAAAGGAGCAATCCCATCACTATCACGTCCAAAACGATGCGTAGGTCTCACACAAGTCTTCATTTAGGGATGCCTTCATATTGTTCCATTGGTTGTTTCAAATTTACATAGAAAGAGGTGATTAAGGGTTGTATTACTTCGTTCTACTTTGATTAGCGTCAAAAGGAGAAACCCATGACTATCGCGTTCAAAACTATGCGTACATCTCACACAAGTCTTCATTTAGGGAGACCTTCTTATTATTTCATTGGTGCTCTAAAATTGTCAAAGAAAGAGGTGATTAGGAGTCCTATAACTTCGTTCTAGTTTAATTAGCATCAAAAGGAGCAATCCTATCACTAACGCCTTCAAAACGATCCGTACATATCACACAAGTCTTTATTTAGGGAGACCTTCTTATTGTTTCATTAGTTCTCACAAATTGTCAAAATATTGGTGATTATGAGTCATATTACTTCGTTCTAGTTAAAATTAGCATCAAAAGAGCAATCCAATCAATAGCGCGTCCAAAACGATGCGTAGATCTCACACAAGTGTTCATTTAGGGAGACCTTCATATTGTTTCATTGGTTGTATCAAATTTACAATGAAATAGGAGAAACCCATAATTGTGGCGTTCAAAACCATGCGTACATCTCACACAAGTCTTCATTTAGGGTGACCTTATTGTTTCATTGGTGTTCTAAAATTGTCAAAGAAAGAGGTGATTAGGAGTCCTATAACTTCGTTCTTGTTTGATTAGCATCAAAAGGAGCAATTCCATGACTATCACGTTCAAAACCATGCGTACATCTCACACAAGTCTTCATTTAAGGAGACCTTCTTATTGTTTCATTGGTTCTTTAAAATTATCAAAGAAAGAGGTGATTAGGAGTTCTATTACTTCGTTCCAATATATGATTAGCATCAAAAAGAGCAATCCCATGACTATTGCGTTAAAAACGATGCGTAGTACATGTCACACAATTCCTGATTTTGGAAGACCTTCTTATTACTTCATTGGTTTTCTCAAATGACAATGAAAGAGGTTTTTATGAGTCCTATGACTTTGTTCTAGTTTGATTTGCATCAAAAGGAGCAATCCTATCACTAGTGCCTTCAAAACGATCCGTACATATCACAGAAGTCTTCATTTAGTAAGACCATCTTATTGTTTCATTAGTTCTCTCAAATTATAAAAATATAGGTGATTATGAGTCCTATTACTTCGTTCTAGTTGAAATTAGAATCAAAATGAGAAATCTCATCACTATCGCGTCCAAAACGATGCGTAGATCTCACACTAATCTTCACTTAGGGAGACCTTCATATTGTTCCATTGGTTGTTTCAAATTTACAAAGAAAAAGGTGATTAAGAGTTGTATTACTTCGTTCTACTTTGATTAGCGTCAAAAGGAGAAACCCATGACTATCACGTTCGAAACGATACGTAGATCTCACACAAGTCTTCATTTAGGGAGACCTTCATATTGTTTCATTGGTTGTATCAAATTTACAAAGAAATAGGAGATTACGAGTTGTATTATTTCGTTCTACTTTGATAGCGTTAAAAGGACAAACCCATGACTTTGGCGTTCAAAACTATGCTTACATCTCACACAAGTCTTCATTTAGGGAGACCTTATTGTTTCATTCGTGTTCTAAAATTATCAAAGAAAGAGGTGATTAGGAGTTCTATAACTTCGTTATTGTTTGATTAGCATCAAAAGGAGAAATTCCATGACTATCGCATTCAAAACCATACGTACATCTCACACAAGTCTTTATTTAAAGAGACTTTCTTATTGCTTCATTTGTTCTCTAAAATTATCAAAGAAAGAGAAGATTATGAGTCCTATTACTTCGTTCTAATTTGATTAGCATCAAAAGGAGCATTCCATGACTATCGCATTAAAAACGATGTGTACATCTCACACAAGTTTTGAATTAGGGGAGAACTTCTTATTGTTTCATTGGTTCCCTCAAATTATCAAAGAAAGAGGTGATTATGAGTCCTATGACTTCTTTCTATTTAGATTAGCATTAAATGGAGCAATCCTATCACTAGCGCCTTCGAAACGATCCGTACATCTCACACAAGTCTTCATTTAGGGAGACCTTCATATTGTTTCATTAGTTCTCACAAATTGTCAAAATATAGGTGATTATGAGTCATATTACTTCGTTCTAGTTGAAATTAGCATCAAAAGGAGCAATCCAATCAATATCGCGTCCAAAACGATGCGAAGATATCACACAAGTCTTCATTTAGGGAGACATTCATATTGTTTCATTAGTTGTATCAAATTTACAAAGAAAGAGGTGATTAAGAGTTGTATTACTTCGTTCTTCTTTGATTAGCATTAAAAGGAGAGACCCATGACTGTGGCGTTCAAAACCATGCGTACATTTCACACAAGTCTTCATTTAGGGAGACCGTATTGTTTCATTGGTGTTCTAAAATTGTCAAAGAAATAGGTGATTAGGAGTCCTATAACTTCGTTCTTGTTTGATTAGCATCAAAAGGAGCAATTCCATGACTATCTCGTTCAAAACCATGAATACATGTCACACAAGTCTTCATTTAAGGAGCCCTTCTTATAAATTTGTTCCCTTAAATTGTCAAAGAAAGAGGTGATTAGGAGTTCTATTACTTCGTTCTAATATGATTAGCATCAAAAGGAGCAATCCCATGACTATCGCGTTAAAAACGATGCGTAGTACAACTCACACAAGTCTTGATTTAGGAAGAACTTCTTATTGTTTCATTGGTTTTCTCAAATTATCAATGAAAGAGGTTTTTATGAGTCCAATGACTTCGTTCTTGTTTGGTTTGCATCAAAAAGAGCAGTCCAATCATTAGTGCCTTCAAAACGATACGTACATCTCACACAAGTCTTCATTTAGGAAGACCTTCTTATTGTTTCATTATTTCTCTCAAATTGTAAAAATATAGGTGATTATGAGTCCTATTACATCGTTCTAGTTGAAGATAGAATCAAAAGGAGCAATCCCATCACTATCACGTCCAAAACGATGCGTAGGTCTCACACAAGTCTTCATTTAGGGATGCCTTCATATTGTTCCATTGGTTGTTTCAAATTTACATAGAAAGAGGTGATTAAGGGTTGTATTACTTCGTTCTACTTTGATTAGCGTCAAAAGGAGAAACCCATGACTATCGCGTTCAAAACTATGCGTACATCTCACACAAGTCTTCATTTAGGGAGACCTTCTTATTATTTCATTGGTGCTCTAAAATTGTCAAAGAAAGAGGTGATTAGGAGTCCTATAACTTCGTTCTAGTTTAATTAGCATCAAAAGGAGCAATCCCATGACTGTCGCGTTCAAAACGATGCGTACATCTCACACAAGTCTTTATTTAAAGAGACTTTCTTATTGTTTCATTTGTTCTCTAAAATTATCAAAGAAAGAGATGATTATGAGTCCTATTACTTCGTTCTAATTTGATTAGCATCAAAAGGAGCATTCCATGACTATCGCGTTAAAAACGATGTGTACATCTCACACAAGTCTTGATTTAGGGGAGTACTTCATATTATTTCATTGGTTCCCTCAAATTATCAAAGAAAGAGGTGATTGTGAGTCCTATTACTTCTTTCTATTTAGATTAGCATTAAATGGAGCAATCCTATCAATAGCGCCTTCAAAACGATCTGTACATCTCACACAAGTCTTCATTTAGGGAGACCTTCTTATTGTTTCATTAGTTCTCACAAATTGTAAAAATATAGGTGATTATGAGTCATATTACGTCGTTCTAGTTGAAATTAGCATCAAAAGGAGCAATCCAGTCAATATCGCGTCCAAAACAATGCGTATATCTCACACAAGTCTTCATTTAGGGAGACATTCATATTGTTTCATTGGTTGTATCAAATTTACAAAGAAAGAGGTGATTAAGAGTTATATTACTTAGTTCTTCTTTGATTAGCGTTTAAAGGAGAAACCCATGACTGTGGCGTTCAAAACCATGCGTACATCTCACACAAGTCTTCATTTAGGGAGAACTTATTGTTTCATTGGTGTTCTAAAATTGTCAAAGAAATAGGTGATTAGGAGTCCTATAACTTCGTTCTTGTTTGATTAGCATTAAAAGGAGCAATTCAATGGCTATCGCGTTCAAAACCATGCATACATCTCACACAAGTCTTCATTTAAGGAGACCTTCTTATTGTTTCATTGGTTCTCTAAAATTGTCAAAGAAAGAGATGATTAGGAGTTCTATTACTTTGTTCTAATATCATTAGCATCAAAAGGAGCAATCCCATGACTATCGCGTTAAAAATGATGCGTAGTACATCTCACACAAGTCTTGATTTAGGAAGACCTTCTTATTGTTTCATTGGTTTTCTCAAATTGTCAATGAAAGAGGTTTTTATGAGTCCAATGACTTCGTTCTTGTTTGGTTTGCATCAAAAAGAGCAGTCCAATCATTCGTGCCTTCAAAACGATACGTACATCTCACACAAGTCTTCATTTAGGGAGACCTTCTTATAGTTTCGTTATTTCTCTCAAATTATAAAAATATAGGTGATTATGAGTCCTATTACATCGTTCTAGTTGAAGATAGAATCAAAAGGAGCAATCCCATCACTATCACGTCCAAAACGATGCGTAGGTCTCACACAAGTCTTCATTTAGGGATGCCTTCATATTGTTCCATTGGTTGTTTCAAATTTACATAGAAAGAGGTGATTAAGGGTTGTATTACTTCGTTCTACTTTGATTAGCGTCAAAAGGAGAAACCCATGACTATCGCGTTCAAAACTATGCGTACATCTCACACAAGTCTTCATTTAGGGAGACCTTCTTATTATTTCATTGGTGCTCTAAAATTGTCAAAGAAAGAGGTGATTAGGAGTCCTATAACTTCGTTCTAGTTTAATTAGCATCAAAAGGAGCAATCCCATGACTATCGCGTTCAAAACGATGCGTACATCTCACACAAGTCTTTATTTAAAGAGACTTTCTTATTGTTTCACTTGTTCTCTAAAATTATAAATGAAAGAGATGATTTTGAGTCCTATTACTTCGTTCTAATTTGATTAGCATCAAAAGGAGCATTCCATGACTATCGCATTAAAAACGATGTGTACATCTCACACAAGTCTTGATTTAGGGGAGAACTTCTTATTGTTTCATTGGTTCCCTCAAATTATCAAAGAAAGAGGTGATTATGAGTCCTATGACTTCTTTCTATTTAGATTAGCATTAAAGGAGCAATCTTATCAATAGCACCTTCAAAACGATTCGTACATCTCACACAAGTCTTCATTTAGGGAGACCTTCTTATTGTTTCATTAGTTCTGACAAATTATCAAAATATAGGTGATTATGAGTCATATTACTTCGTTTTAGTTGAAATTTGCATCAAAAGGAGCAATCCAATCAATATCGCGTCCAAAACGATGTGTAGATCTCACACAAGTCTTCATTTAGGGAGACATTCATATTGTTTCATTGGTTGTATCAAATTTACAAAGAAAGAGGTGATTAAGAGTTATATTACTTAGTTCTTCTTTGATTAGCGTTTAAAGGAGAAACCCATGACTGTGGCGTTCAAAACCATGCGTACATCTCACACAAGTCTTCATTTAGGGAGAACTTATTGTTTCATTGGTGTTCTAAAATTGTCAAAGAAATAGGTGATTAGGAGTCCTATAACTTCGTTCTTGTTTGATTAGCATCAAAATGAGCAATTCCATGACTATCGCGTTCAAAACCATGCATACATCTCACACAAGTCTTCATTTAAGGAAACCTTCTTATTGTTTCATTGGTTCTCTAAAATTGTCAAAGAAAGAGGTGATTAGGAGTTCTATTACTTCGTTCTAATATGATTAGCATCAAAAGGAGCAATCCCATGACTATCGCGTTAAAAACGATGCGTAGTACATCTCACACAAGTCTTGATTTAGGAAGACCTTCTTATTGTTTCATTGGTTTTCTCAAATTGTCAATGAAAGAGGTTTTTATGAGTCCAATGACTTCGTTCTAGTTTGGTTTGCATCAAAAGGAGCAGTCCAATCACTAGTGCCTTCAAAACGATCCGTACATCTCACACAAGTCTTCATTTAGGAAGACCTTCTTATTGTTTCATTAGTTCTCTCAAATTGTAAAAATATAGGTTATTATGAGTCCTATTACATCGTTCTAGTTGAAGATAGAATCAAAAGGAGCAATCCCATCACTATCGCGTCCAAAACGATGCGTAGATCTCGCACAAGTCTTCATTTCGGGAGACCTTCATATTGTTCCATTGGTTGTTTCAAATTTACAAAGAAAGAGGTGATTAAGAGTTGTATTACTTCGTTTTACTTTGATTAGTGTCAAAAGGAGAAATCCATGACTATCACGTTCAAAACCATGCGTACATCTCACACAAGTCTTCATTTAGGGAGACCTTCTTATTATTTTATTGGTGCTCTAAAATTGTCAAAGAAAGAGGTGATTAGGAGTCCTATAACTTCATTCTAGTTTGATTAGCATCAAAAGGAGCAATCCCATGACTGTAGCGTTCAAAACGATGCGTACATCTCACACAAGTCTTTATTTAAAGAGACTTTCTTATTGTTTCATTTGTTCTCTAAAATTATCAAAGAAAGAGATGATTATGAGTCCTATTACTTAGTTCTAATTTGATTAGCATCAAAAGGAGCATTCCATGACTATCGCGTTAAAAACGATGTGTACATCTCACACAAGTCTTGATTTAGGGGAGTACTTCTTATTATTTCATTGGTTCCCTCAAATTATCAAAGAAAGAGGTGATTATGAGTCCTATTACTTCTTTCTATTTAGATTAGCATTAAATGGAGCAATCCTATCAATAGCGCCTTCAAAACGATCTGTACATCTCACACAAGTCTTCATTTAGGGAGACCTTCTTATTGTTTCATTTGTTCTCACAAATTGTCAAAATATAGGTGATTATGAGTCATATTACGTCGTTCTAGTTGAAATTAGCATCAAAAGGAGCAATCCAGTCAATATCGCGTCCAAAACAATGCGTAGATCTCACACAAGTCTTCATTTAGGGAGACATTCATATTGTTTCATTGGTTGTATCAAATTTACAAAGAAAGAGGTGATTAAGAGTTGTATTACTTCGTTCTTCTTTGATTAGCGTTAAAAGGAGAAACCCATGACTGTGGCGTTCAAAACCATGCGTACATCTCACACAAGTCTTCTTTTAGGGAGACCTTATTGTTTCATTGGTGTTCTAAAATTGTCAAAGAAATAGGTGATTAGGAGAGTCCTATAACTTCATTCTTGTTTGATTAGCATTAAAAGGAGCAATTCCATGGCTATCGCGTTCAAAAGCATGCATACATCTCACACAAGTCTTCATTTAAGGAGACCTTCTTATTGTTTCATTGGTTCTCTAAAATTGTCAAAGAAAGAGGTGACTAGGAGTTATATTACTTCGTTCTAATATGATTAGCATCAAAAGGAGCAATCCCATGACTATCGCGTTAAAAACGATGCGTAGTACATCTCATACAAGTATTGATTTAGGAAGACCTTCTTATTGTTTCATTAGTTTTCTCAAATTATCAATGAAAGAGGTTTTTATGAGTCCAATGACTTCGTTCTAGTTTGGTTTGCATCAAAAGGAGCAGTCCAATCACTAGTGCCTTCAAAACGATACGTACATCTCACACAAGTCTTCATTTTGGGAGACCTTCTTATAGTTTCATTATTTCTCTCAAATTGTAAAAATATAGGTGATTATGAGTCCTATTACATCGTTCTAGTTGAAGATAAAATCAAAAGGAGCAATCCTATCACTATCGCGTCCAAAACGATGCGTAGATCTCACACAAGTCTTTATTTAGGGAAACCTTCATATTGTTCCATTGGTTGTTTCAAATTTACAAAGAAAGAGGTGATTAAGAGTTGTATTACTTCATTCTACTTTGATTAGCGTCAAAAGGGGAAACCCATGACTATCGCGTTCAAAACCATGCGTACATCTCACACAAGTTTTCATTTAGGGAGACCTTCTTATTATTTCATTGGTGCTCTAAAATTGTCAAAGAAAGAGGTGATTAGGAGTCCTATAACTTCGTTCTTGTTTGATTAGCATCAAAAGGAGCAATCCCATGACTATCGCGTGCAAAACCATGCATACATCTCACGCAAGTCTTCATTTAAGGAGACCTTCTTATTGTTTCATTGGTTCTCTAAAATTGTCAAAGAAAGAGGTGATTAGGAGTTATATTACTTCGTTCTAATATGATTAGCATCAAAAGGAGCAATCCCATGACTATCGCGTTAAAAACGATGCGTAGTACATCTCACACAAGTCTTGATTTAGGAAGTCCTTCTTATTGTTTCATTGGTTTTCTCAAATTATCAATGAAAGAGGTTTTTATGAGTCCAATGACTTCGTTCTAGTTTGGTTTGCATCAAAAGGAGCAGTCCAATCACTAGTGCCTTCAAAACGATATGTACATCTCACACAAGTCTTCATTTAGGAAGACCTTCTTATAGTTTCATTATTTCTCTCAAATTATAAAAATATAGGTGATTATGAGTCCTATTACATCGTTCTAGTTGAAGATAAAATCAAAAGGAGCAATCCTATCACTATCGCGTCCAAAACGATGCGTAGATCTCACACAAGTCTTCATTTAGGGAGACCTTTATATTGTTCCATTGGTTATTTCAAATTTGCAAAGAAAGAGATGATTAAGAGTTGTATTACTTCGTTCTACTTTGATTAGCGTCAAAAGGAGAAACCCATGACTATCGCGTTCAAAACCATGCGTACATCTCATACAAGTCTTCATTTAGGGAGACCTTCTTATTATTTCATTGGTGCTCTAAAATTGTCAAAAAAAGAGGTGATTAGGAGTCCTATAACTTCGTTCTAGTTTGATTAGCATCAAAAGGAGCAATCCCATGACTATCGCGTTCAAAACGATGCGTACATCTCACACAAGTCTTTATTTAAAGAGACTTTCTTATTGTTTCACTTGTTCTCTAAAATTATCAAAGAAAGAGATGATTTTGAGTCCTATTACTTCGTTCTAATTTGATTAGCATCAAAAGGAGCATTCCATGACTATCGCATTAAAAACGATGTGTACATCTAACACAAGTCTTGATTTAGGGGAGAACTTCTTATTGTTTCATTGGTTCCCTCAAATTATCAAAGAAAGAGGTGATTATGAGTCCTATGACTTCTTTCTATTTAGATTAGCATTAAAAGGAGCAATCTTATCAATAGCACCTTCAAAACGATTCGTACATCTCACACAAGTCTTCATTTAGGGAGACCTTCTTATTGTTTCATTAGTTCTGACAAATTATCAAAATATAGGTGATTATGAGTCATATTACTTCGTTTTAGTTGAAATTTGCATCAAAAGGAGAAATCCAATCAATATCGCGTCCAAAACGATGCGTAGATCTCACACAAGTCTTCATTTAGGGAGACATTCATATTGTTTCATTGGTTGTATCAAATTTACAAAGAAGGAGGTGATTAAGAGTTATATTACTTAGTTCTTCTTTGATTAGCGTTTAAAGGAGAAACCCATGACTGTGGCGTTCAAAACCATGCGTACATCTCACACAAGTCTTCATTTAGGGAGAACTTATTGTTTCATTGGTGTTCTAAAATTGTCAAAGAAATAGGTGATTAGGAGTCCTATATCTTTGTTCTTGTTTGATTAGCATCAAAAGGAGCAATTCCATGACTATCGCGTTCAAAACCATTCATACATCTCACACAAGTCTTCATTTAAGGAGACCTTCTTATTGTTTCATTGGTTCTCTAAAATTGTCAAAGAAAGAGGTGATTAGGAGTTCTATTACTTCGTTCTAATATGATTAGCATCAAAAGAAGCAATCCCATGACTATCGCGTTAAAAACGATGCGTAGTACATCTCGCACAAGTCTTGATTTAGGAAGACCTTCTTATTGTTTCATTGGTTTTCTCAAATTGTCAATGAAAGAGGTTTTTATGAGTCCAATGACTTCGTTCTAGTTTGGTTTGCATCAAAAGGAGCAGTCCAATCACTAGTGCCTTCAAAACGATCCGTACATCTCACACAAGTCTTCATTTAGGAAGACCTTCTTATTGTTTCATTAGTTCTCTCAAATTGTAAAAATATAGGTTATTATGAGTCCTATTACATTGTTCTAGTTGAAGATAGAATCAAAAGGAGCAATCCCATCACTATAGCGTCCAAAACGATGCGTAGATCTCGCACAAGTCTTCATTTAGGGAGACCTTCATATTGGTTGTTTCAAATTTACAAAGAAAGAGGTGATTAAGAGTTGTATTACTTCGTTCTACTTTGATTAGCGTCAAAAGGAGAAATCCATGACTATCACGTTCAAAACCATGCGTACATCTCACACAAGTCTTCATTGAGGGAGACCTTCTTATTATTTCATTGGTGCTCTAAAATTGTCAAAGAAAGAGGTGATTAGGAGTCCTATAACTTCGTTCTAGTTTGATTAGCATCAAAAGGAGCAATCCCATGACTGTCGCGTTCAAAACGATGCGTACATCTCACACAAGTCTTTATTTAAAGAGACTTTCTTATTGTTTCATTTGTTCTCTAAAATTATCAAAGAAAGAGATGATTATGAGTCCTATTACTTCGTTCTAATTTGATTAGAATCAAAAGGAGCATTCCATGACTATCGCGTTAAAAACGATGTGTACATCTCACACAAGTCTTGATTTAGGGGAGTACTTCTTATTATTTCATTGGTTCCCTCAAATTATCAAAGAAAGAGGTGATTATAAGTCCTATTACTTCTTTCTATTAGATTAGCATTAAATGGAGCAATCCTATCAATAGCGCCTTCAAAACGATCTGTACATCTCACACAAATCTTCATTTAGGGAGACCTTCTTATTGTTTCATTAGTTCTCACAAATTGTCAAAATATAGGTGATTATGAGTCATATTACGTCGTTCTAGTTGAAATTAGCATCAAAAGGAGCAATCCAAACAATATCGTGTCCAAAACAATGCGTAGATCTCACACAAGTCTTCATTTAGGGAGACATTCATATTGTTTCATTGGTTGTATCAAATTTACAAAGAAAGAGGTGATTAAGAGTTGTATTACTTCGTTCTTCTTTGATTAGCGTTAAAAGGAGAAAACCATGACTGTGGCGTTCAAAACCATGCGTACATCTCACACAAGTCTTCTTTTAGGGAGACCTTATTGTTTCATTGGTGTTCTAAAATTGTCAAAGAAATAGGTGATTAGGAGTCCTATAACTTCATTCTTGTTTGATTAGCATTAAAAGGAGCAATTCCATGGCTATCGCGTTCAAAACCATGCATACATCTCACGCAAGTCTTCATTTAAGGAGACCTTCTTATTGTTTCATTGGTTCTCTAAAATTGTCAAAGAAAGAGGTGATAAGGAGTTATATTACTTCGTTCTAATATGATTAGCATCAAAAGGAGCAATCCCATGACTATCGCGTTAAAAATGGTGCGTAGTACATCTCACACAAGTCTTGATTTAGGAAGACCTTCTTATTGTTTCATTGGTTTTCTCAAATTGTCAATGAAAGAGGTTTTTATGAGTCCAATGACTTCGTTCTAGTTTGGTTTGCATCAAAAGGAGCAGTCCAATCACTAGTGCCTTCAAAACGATATGTACATCTCACACAAGTCTTCATTTAGGAAGACCTTCTTATAGTTTCATTATTTCTCTCAAATTATAAAAATATAGGTGATTATGAGTCCTATTACATCGTTCTAGTTGAAGATAAAATCAAAAGGAGCAATCCTATCACTATCGCGTGCAAAACGATGCGTAGATCTCACACAAGTCTTCATTTAGGGAGACCTTTATATTGTTCCATTGGTTGTTTCAAATTTGCAAAGAAAGAGATGATTAAGAGTTGTATTACTTCGTTCTACTTTGATTAGCGTCAAAAGGAGAAACCCATGACTATCGCGTTCAAAACCATGCGTACATCTCACACAAGTCTTCATTTAGGGAGACCTTCTTATTATTTCATTGGTGCTCTAAAATTGTCAAAGAAAGAGGTGATTAGGAGTCCTATAACTTCGTTCTAGTTTGATTAGCATCAAAAGGAGCAATCCCATGACTATCGCTTTCAAAACGATGCGTACATCTCACACAAGTCTTTATTTAAAGAGACTTTCTTATTGTTTCACTTGTTCTCTAAAATTATCAAAGAAAGAGATGATTTTGAGTCCTATTACTTCGTTCTAATTTGATTAGCATCAAAAGGAGCATTCCATGACTATCGCATTAAAAACGATGTGTACATCTCACACAAGTCTTGATTTAGGGGAGAACTTCTTATTGTTTCATTGGTTCCCTCAAATTATCAAAGAAAGAGGTGATTATGAGTCCTATGACTTCTTTCTATTTAGATTAGCATTAAAAGGAGCAATCTTATCAATAGCACCTTCAAAACGATTCGTACATCTCACACAAGTCTTCATTTAGGGAGACCTTCTTATTGTTTCATTAGTTCTGACAAATTATCAAAATATAGGTGATTATGAGTCATATTACTTCGTTTTAGTTGAAATTTGCATCAAAAGGAGCAATCCAATCAATATCGCGTCCAAAACGATGCGTAGATCTCACACAAGTCTTCATTTAGGGAGACATTCATATTGTTTCATTGGTTGTATCAAATTTACAAAGAAAGAGGTGATTAAGAGTTATATTACTTAGTTCTTCTTTGATTAGCGTTTAAAGGAGAAACCCATGACTGTGGCGTTCAAAACCATGCGTACATCTCACACAAGTCTTCATTTAGGGAGAACTTATTGTTTCATTGGTGTTCTAAAATTGTCAAAGAAATAGGTGATTAGGAGTCCTATAACTTTGTTCTTGTTTGATTAGCATCAAAATGAGCAATTCCATGACTATCGCGTTCAAAACCATGCATACATCTCACACAAGTCTTCATTTAAGGAGACCTTCTTATTTCGTTCATTGGTTCTCTAAAATTGTCAAAGAAAGAGGTGATTAGGAGTTCTATTACTTCGTTCTAATATGATTAGCATCAAAAGAAGCAATCCCATGACTATCGCGTTAAAAACGATGTGTAGTACATCTCGCACAAGTCTTGATTTAGGAAGACCTTCTTATTGTTTCATTGGTTTTCTCAAATTGTCAATGAAAGAGGTTTTTATGAGTCCAATGACTTCGTTCTAGTTTGGTTTGCATCAAAAGGAGCAGTCCAATCACTAGTGCCTTCAAAACGATCCGTACATCTCACACAAGTCTTCATTTAGGAAGACCTTCTTATTGTTTCATTAGTTCTCTCAAATTGTAAAAATATAGGTTATTATGAGTCCTATTACATTGTTCTAGTTGAAGATAGAATCAAAAGGAGCAATCCCATCACTATAGCGTCCAGAACGATGCGTAGATCTCGCACAAGTCTTCATTTAGGGAGACCTTCATATTGGTTGTTTCAAATTTACAAAGAAAGAGGTGATTAAGAGTTGTATTACTTCGTTCTACTTTGATTAGCGTCAAAAGGAGAAATCCATGACTATCACGTTCAAAACCATGCGTACATCTCACACAAGTCTTCATTTAGGGAGACCTTCTTATTATTTCATTGGTGCTCTAAAATTGTCAAAGAAAGAGGTGATTAGGAGTCCTATAACTTCGTTCTAGTTTGATTAGCATCAAAAGGAGCAATCCCATGACTGTCGCGTTCAAAACGATGCGTACATCTCACACAAGTCTTTATTTAAAGAGACTTTCTTATTGTTTCATTTGTTCTCTAAAATTATCAAACAAAGAGATGATTATGAGTCCTATTACTTCGTTTTAATTTGATTAGCTTCAAAAGGAGCATTCCATGACTATCGCGTTAAAAACGATGTGTACATCTCACACAAGTCTTGATTTAGGGGAGTACTTCTTATTATTTCATTGGTTCCCTCAAATTATCAAAGAAAGAGGTGATTATGAGTCCTATTACTTCTTTCAATTTAGATTAGCATTAAATGGAGCAATCCTATCAATAGCGCCTTCAAAACGATCTGTACATCTCACACAAGTCTTCATTTAGGGAGACCTTCTTATTGTTTCATTAGTTCTCACAAATTGTCAAAATATAGGTGATTATGAGTCATATTACGTCGTTCTAGTTGAAATTAGCATCAAAAGGAGCAATCCAATCAATATCGCGTCCAAAACAATGCGTAGATCTCACACAAGTCTTCATTTAGGGAGACTTTCATATTGTTTCATTGGTTGTATCAAATTTACAAAGAAAGAGGTGATTAAAAGTTGTATTACTTCGTTCTTCTTTGATTAGCGTTAAAAGGAGAAACCCATGACTGTGGCGTTGAAAACCATGCGTACATCTCACACAAGGCTTCAGTTAAGAAGACCTTATTGTTTCATTGGTGTTCTAAAATTGTCAAAGAAATAGGTGATTAGGAGTCCTATAACTTCGTTCTTGTTTGATTAGCATCAAAAGGTGCAATTCCATGACTATCGCTTTCAAAACCATGCATACATCTCACACAAGTCTTCATTTAAGGAGACCTTCTTATTATTTCATTGGTTCTCTAAAATTGTCAAAGAAAGAGGTGATTAGGAGTTTTATTATTTCGTTCTAATATGATTAGCAACAAAAGGAGCAATCGCATGACTATCGCGTTAAAAATGATGCGTATTACATCTCACACAAGTCTTGATTTAGGAAGACCTTCTTATTTTTTCATTGGTTTTCTCAAATTGTCAATGAAAGAGGTTTTTATGAGTCCAATGACTTCGTTCTAGTTTGGTTTGCATCAAAAGGAGCAATCCCATGACTAGTGCCTTCAAAACGATACGTACTTCTCACACAAGTCTTCATTTAGGAAGACATTCTTATTGTTTCATTATTTCTCTCAAATTGTACAAATATAGGTGATTATGAGTCCTATTACATCGTTCTAGTTGAAGATAGAATCAAAAGGAGCAATCCCATCACTATCGCGTCCAAAACGATGCGTAGATCTCACACAAGTCTTCATTTAGGGAGACCTTCATATTGTTCCATTGGTTGTTTCAAATTTACAAAGAAAGAGGTGATTAAGAGTTGTATTACTTCGTTCTACTTTGATTAGCGTCAAAAGGATAAACCCATGACCATCGCGTTCAAAACCATGCGTACATCTCACATAAGTCTTCATTTAGGGAGACCTTCTTATTATTTCATTGGTGCTCTAAAATTATAAAAGTAAGAGCTGATTAGGAGTCCTATAACTTCGTTCTAGTTTGATTAGCATCAAAAGGAGCAATCCCATGACTATCGCGTCCAAAACGATGCGTACATCTCACACAAGTCTTTATTTAAAGAGACTTTCTTATGTTTCATTTGTTCTCTAAAATTATCAAAGAAGGAGATGATTGTGAATCCTATTACTTCGTTCTAATTCGATTAGTATCAAAAGGAGCATTCCATGACTATCGCATTAAAAACGATGTGTACATCTCACACAAGTCTTGATTTAGGGGAGAACTTCTTATTGTTTTATTGGTTCCCTCAAATTATCAAAGAAAGAGGTGATTATGAGTCCTATGACTTCTTTCTATTTAGATTAGCATTAAATGGAGCAATCCTATCAATAGCGCCTTCAAAACGATCGGTACATCTCACACAAGTCTTCATTTAGGGAGACCTTCTTATTGTTTCATTAGTTCTCATAAATTGTCAAAATATAGGTGATTATGAATCATATTATTTCGTTCTAGTTGAAATTAGCATCAAAAGTAGCAATCCAATCAATATTGTGTCATTGGTTGTATCAAATTTACAATGAAAAAGGTGATTAAGAGTTGTATTACTTCGTTCTACATTGATTAGCGTTAAAAGGAGAAACCCATGACTGTGGCGTTCAAAACCATGCGTACATCTCACACAAGTCTTCAGTTAGGGAGACTTTATTGTTTCATTGGTGTTCTAAAATTGTCAAAGAAATAGGTGATTAGCAGTCCTATAACTTCGTTCTTGTTTGATTAGCATCAAAAGGAGCAATCCCATGACTGTCGCGTTCAAAACGATGCGTACATCTCACACAAGTCTTTATTTAAAGAGACTTTCTTATTGTTTCATTTGTTCTCTAAAATTATCAAAGAAAGAGATGATTATGAGTCCTATTACTTCGTTCTAATTTGATTAGTATCAAAAGGAGCATTCCATGACAATCGCGTTAAAAACGATGTGTACATCTCACACAAGTCTTGATTTAGGGGAGAACTTCTTATTGTTTCATTGGTTCTCTCAAATTATCAAAGAAAAAAGTGATTATGAGTCCTATGACTTCTTTCTATTTAGATTAGCATTAAATGGAGAAATCCTATCAATAGCGCCTTCAAAACGATCCGTACATCTCACACAAGTCTTCATTTAGGGAGACCTTCTTATTATTTCATTAGTTTTCATAAATTGTCAAAATATAAGTGATTATGAGTCATATTACTTCGTTCTAGTTGAAATTAGCATCAAAAGGAGAAATCCCATCAATATCGCGTCCAAAACGATGCGTAAATCTCACACAAGTCTTCATTTCGGGAGATCTTCATATTGTTTCATTGATTGTATCAAATTTACAAAGAAAAAGGTGATTAAGAGTTGTATTACTTCGTTCTACTTTGATTAGCATTAGAAGGAGAAACGCATGACTGTGGCGTTCATAACCATGCGTACATCTCACACAAGTATTCAGTTAGGGAGACCTTATTATTTCATTGGTGTTCTAAAATTGTCAAAGAAATAGGTGATTAGGAGTCCTATAACTTTGTTCTTGTTTGATTAGCATCAAAAGGAGCAATTCCATGACTATCGCGTTCAAAACCATGCATACATCTCACACAAGTCTTCATTTAAGGAGACCTTCTTATTGTTTCATTGGTTCTCTAAAATTGTCAAAGAAAGAGGTGATTAGGAGTTCTATGACTTCGTTCTAATATGATTAGCATCAAAAGGAGCAATCCCATGACTATCGCGTTAAAAACGATGCGTAGTACATCTCGCACAAGTCTTGATTTAGGAAGACCTTCTTATTGTTTCATTGGTTTTCTCAAATTGTCAATGAAAGAGGTTTTTAGAGTCCAATGACTTCGTTCTAGTTTGATTTGCATCAAAAGGAGCAGTCCAATCACTAGTGCCTTCAAAACGATCCGTACATCTCACACAAGTCTTCATTTAGGAAGACCTTCTTATTGTTTCATTAGTTCTCTCAAATTGTAAAAATATAGGTGATTATGAGTCCTATTACATCGTTCTAGTTGAAGATAGAATCAAAAAGAGCAATCCCATCACTATCGCGTCCAAAACGATGCGTAGATCTCACACAAGTCTTCATTAGGGGAGACCTTCATATTGTTCCATTGGTTGTTTCAAATTTACAAAGAAAGAGGTGATTAAGAGTTGTATTACTTCTATCTACTTTGATTTGCGTCAAAAGGAGAAACCCATAACTATCGCGTTCAAAACCATGCGTACATCTCACACAAGTCTTCATTTAGGGAGACCTTCTTATTATTTCATTGGTGCTCTAAAATTGTCAAAGAAAGAGGTGATTAGGTGTCCTATAACTTCATTCTAGTTTGATTAGCATCAAAAGGAGCAATCCTATGGCTATCGCGTTCAAAACGATGCGTACATCTCACACAAGTCTTTATTTAAAGAGACTCTCTTATTGTTTCATTTGTTCTCTAAAATTATCAAAGAAAGAGATGATTATGAGTCCTATTACTTCTTTCTAATTTGATTAGCATCAAAAGGAGCATTCCATGACTATCGCGTTAAAAACGATTGGTACATCTCACACAAGTCTTTATTTAAAGAGAATTTCTTATAGTTTCATTGGTTCTCTAAAATTATCAAGGAAAGAGATGATTATGAGTCCTACTACTAAGTTCTAATTTGATTAGCATTAAAAGAAGCATTCCATGACTATCGCGTTAAAAACGATGTGTACATCTCACACAAGTCTTGATTTAGGGGAGAACTTCTTATTGTTTCATTGGTTCCCTCAAATTATCAAAGAAAGAGGTGATTATGAGTCTTATGACTTCTTTCTATTTAGATTAACATTAAATGGAGCAATCCTATCAATAGCGCCTTCAAAACGATCCGTACATCTCACACAAGTCTTTATTTAGGGAGACTTTATTTTTTTTTTGCTAAAATTAGACTGTATTAAAATAAAATGTAGATACAAAACTCATGGGGAGCCCCAATCAGAATATAACATAGACCTCATAGGACATGCCCTATGATGTTAAGACGATATAGGATAACAAGGTAAACACCTAACAAATCTGACAAAAGACAGTTTAGGCCAAAACAAGAACAACAACAGAAGAACACCAATGGTACAAGACTCGCAGCAGCAAAAAAGAACCAGCAACAACCAAGTTTCAAAGCAGCAGACCACAACAACAAGGCACGTAGCAGCTACGAGGTGCAGCAGAAAGACCCCGTAGCAACAAAAGACCGTGTAGACCACTGCAGCAAACTTGACAAAACACAGCAACAGAAAACCAGCATGATCAAGGACCATAGCAGCAGCAGCACAAAGAAGGCCACCAAACTAGTAGACCAGAAAAGAAAACGGAACAGCAGAGACAATCAAACAAAGCCGAAACGCAAATTGCAAGAACACATCAGCAAAAGGAGAGCAGACCACTGCAGCCAATCAACAGCATAACAAGCAGACGAGCAAAGGAGAAAGCAAGAAAAAACCAAAGGCAGCAACCCTATTCCAGTAGCAGCAAGTCAAGACCAGCAACAGGCTTCTTAAAAACAACTTGCAGAAAACACAAGAAGCAGCAGACAAAAATTCAGAGCCAGCTGTAGAAAGCAGAGCAGCAGACCAGAGGTGACATCATCAGTAGCAAATCTGGAGACATCAGGGGACAACAGCAGCACAGCATCAGCCCAAGAAAAAGGGGATACACCAGAAATAGAAAAAAAATTGAGGGAACTGCAGTCACAGCAGCAGACCACAAGAAGCCAGCATAACCGATAGCAGCAGCATCAGAAATTACAGGAAAAAGACAGACCAGTAGCAGCATAAAAACCCCAGCTGAACCCCAGCAAACCAAGCAGCCGAGCAACCAGAAACTGGCAGAAAAGCACAGCAGAAACTGGCAGAAAAGCTAACATCAAAGCAGTGAATTATGCTGAAAATGAACAAATCCAGCAGGCCAAATTCCTGTAATTTGTCAAAAACCAAACCTGCAGACTACTGTAGCAACAAACCTGCCGCAGCAGACAACAGCAGTGGCAACCCATTCATTTCAGCAACCACTGACTGCAGCAGCTAGTAGACCTATCGAGGCCAGTATGCAGAGCTAAGGCAAAACCAGTTTACAAAACCAACCGCAACAAAACCTGCACAAGGTCAAATCCAGCAGCAAACCCAGGCCAAAACAGGCCAAACCAGATGACAAAACTAGCAGTTCATCAGCCAAACAAACCCATCAGCATATAAAACGACCCCCGGGACCAGAACAACAGTAGGAGAAAAGGAAGAAAGAATGACTAGCAGCTGCCCCAGCCATAACAGAATCAGCCCATTAGCATGAAAACTAGCAGCTGCTGCCGCGAGCCAAAAGAAGCAGATCCATTCCCAACTGCAAGAGGCTGCATCATCACGAAGCACGGCAGCGCAAGGCAAACCGCAGTGCAGGCTGACAGCAAGGAATCCCAGCCATGGCAACCAAATCATGATGCCAAGAAACAGGAAACAAGGCAACAGAACACAGATGCAGCATAAGAACCAAACCCACCACTCCAGAGCAATCACAGAGCAATCACAGGAACAGCACAGTTATAACACAAGAGATCTGTAACAGAATCTTGACTTAATTTTTTGAAATTTAGCATTTGAATGAAGACCACACTTAATTAAATTAATAATATCTCTAATGATAATTCGAGCAGGGGTGGAGACATGAGAGAAAATCCTAGCATTTCTTTCAGCCCAGATTCTATAGACCACGAAAGCAAACCCAAGGTGGAGAAGACTGTGGTGAAAGTTTTTGCAGGAAGAGCTAGAGATGAAGCCAGTGATAGAAACCCAGCTCCTACAGAACCCTCTCCACCCGCAATGCCTAAGGACAGCAACCAGAATCTGAAAGGAGAAGGAGCATTCAAAAAATAAATGGTTAAAAGTTTCACTAACATTCGAACAAAGCACACAGCTAGGGTTAATATCAAGCCCGAATTGAGTCAATCTGTCAAGGGTTCTAAGCCCCTTATGAAAAGCAAGCCAGAGAATAAAAGAGTGACGGGGTGGCACAATCTTATGCCAAACCAAGTTATGCCAAGACACAGTGGACCCGGACAGTCGAATGGAATTCCAAATAGTAGCAGCCTTTACATCTTTTGCCATGATACCATCCTAGAGAATACTATCACATTTTGTTGAGTTACAAGATCTAGAGGTGTCAAAGAAATTCCGAAAAGCAATAACATCCTGATGGTTTGATGCAGGAAGCACCCACCTAGAATTTTGTATAATGCTATTCATAGAAGCATAAGGACCGAGCCCAGAATTGGCAATCAGAGACGAGAGGACAGAATTTGCCAAGGGAGATTGACCAATACAAGGGTCAAACCAAAGGTTAGTATTAGCTCCATTGCCTATGTCAAAAGATATGTGTCTACGGGCAGTATCCCTACTTTGTAAAACTTTCCTCCAGATCCAAGAACAGTCAGAAGGAATGGGAATAGTCCAGAAAGATTTGTTCTTTAGATGAGTAGTATGAAACCATTTAGCCCAAAGAGAGGAAGAAGAGGGATTAATGACATGCCAAAGATGTAACAAGATAAGAGATTTATTCCATTCGGCAAGGTTTTTTATGGCAAGACCACCTTCAGCAAAGGGAAGGAAAATCTTCGTCCAAGCAACTTTAGAGCCATTTTTGTCCAAAGAAGGACCCTTCCATAAAAATCTAGACATGGAAGCCTGAAGATCCTTCAAAGTAGCTGTAGGGAGAATGAAATGAGCAGACCAATAAGCTTGGGAGGCGTACATAACAGACTTGATAAGTTGCATATGACCGGCATCTGAAAGGAACTTGTTGGTCCAGGAGCTAATTTTGGATTTGACCCTTTCAAGAAGAGGGCAACAATCAGCTATACTAAGTTTCGAGGTGATCAGGGGAACCCCCAAAAATTTAGCTGGTAAAACCCCCTATTAGAAATTCGGATGGCTAAGAATAAGATCCGATTGAGCAGGAGGAACATGGGAAAGAAAGCACATACTTTTCGAGGCATTGATGTGAAGGCCCGAGCCCAAGGAGAACTAGTCAAGACAAGTCTTAATGTACTTAACAGAGTTGATATCATCATGACAGAAAATGAGAATATCATCCGCAAAAAAAAAGATGGGTGAGAGATAAAGGCACTGTACGCCAATGAAATTTGAAAGAAGCTTGCTTTGAAGTCTGGCCTAGCATTAGAGAAAGAACTTCCATAATGATGACAAAAAGGTAGGGGAGAGAGGATCACCTTGTCTAAGGCCTTTTGCCCCTTTAAAGTAACCACATAAAGCCCCATTAATCTTAACAGAGAAACTTGAGGTGGAGATGCATGCCTTGATCCAATAGATAAATTTAGAGGGAAATTTAAAAAGCTTAAGTGCAGCCCACAAAAAATCCCAAGAAACAGAGTCAAAAGCCTTCCCGAGGTCAATCTTCATTGCACATCTAGCCGGGCCTGAGGGTCTATGGTAGTTCCTGAATAATTCTTGAGCAAGAAGAATGTTATCACCGATCCTCCTACCCGGAACAAAAGCATATTGAAAAGGAGAAATAATGGATGGGAGAATGTCCTTAAGCCTAGAAGCAATGATCTTCGAAATGCACTTATAGGTTGTGTTACAACAAGAGATGGGTCTATAATCATTCATGGAAGAGGGGTTCGGGACTTTAGGCACAAGGGCAATAGTTGTGGAATTGGACCCCCGAAGCAGACATCCCTGCCTGAAAAAGGAACGGATGGCAGCAGTAAAAACATCCCCAACAATGTCCCAAGTATGGAGAAAAAAGTTAACATTAAACCCATCAGGGCCAGGACTCTTATTCTTCTTCATGAGCTTAAGGGTGGACAGGATCTCTGTAACACCCCCTTTCCCAAAGGAAAAGGGACGTCACACACACAGAACATAATAAATAAATTCTAAAATAAACTTCAAAGTATTTCTAAATAAATTGAATACCAACAGTCTTAAACGCCAATGTAAATAGAAAGGCCTCCACTTTAACATAATCTCCACTTCTAAGGACGAATTCCAAAATAGGCCTAAAACATCCAATTACAAAATATTAGGAAAAACCAAGTCTAATAATAATCTCAAAAGCTAATCTACTCAATTGGATCAAAGGTAGCTCTCATCCCACAAATCCTGATCACCCCTGATTATCTGCCAGAAAAAGAACACAACGTGAGCCAATTGCCTAGTACGGATATGAAGATGAATAAATATATCACAATAAGTAATGAATCTAAAAGAGACGAATGAATGAACACATGTGAATTATAAACGAATTACGAATAGATTGAAATTAGTGAGTCCATTTACAAATGATTGACATTGTCAATCGAATAATTATAGCCAAAAGAATCCCAAACAAATAAGGCTGAATCAAATGGTTGTAAGGTGACAACTTCATACTGAGCTCAAATACAAATAGCCAAAAGCTAACAAAATACATCGGTATCATGATGTATACAAATCAAATCGGATAGTACGCACGACACATACGTCACTAATCCGCCAAATAAATCAAATCAAATACTGGGTCGACCCATACGTATCCTGAACAAACAAATCAAATGGCCAAAGCTCACACCCAGAGCATACAAAAGGATACGCCGTGGACTGATCACACCGCCACGGAAGGTGTCATGCCCCTGTGTCAAGAGGACATGCCTGTGGTACCCCCACAGGTGGTTAGCTCAAGTACACCCTAAGGATTAAACTACAAAATGTAAGCCCAAGGGGTTCAAATCACAAAGCTTGCATGACCATTTTCAAATGACATCGGATTATCAAATACGAATATTCTTAAATACTGACAAGATATCAATAATCAAAACAACTCTCGAGTGTGAACGAAAATATACAAGGAATTATACAAATGAATAAAATCTCCAAAACATATTGACATGATTAACTAGCTCAAAGAATAAAAATACGAGTTCTAATATCAACGCCACAACGAAACTATCATATTAAATTGACAAGGAATAATTATGAGAGGCAATACTAAATTTCGAAACGAATAACGAAACGAACAAATTAAAATTAAAATAGTCTCGCTGAAAGAGTACGAAATTCGTACCTGGATTGAGCAATGTAATACCCAAAATTTATATTTCAAATTCAACTCGTTAATTTCCCTCCGTCTGAACTAATTCACAAAATAATAATAATAAATATAAGTACGGCTACAAAATATTGTTTCCCTGATTAACATTTTTTTATAAACTTATTAATATTATTATTATTATTATTATTGTAATTATGTTCTGTAAGACTTTAAAGTTATAATATCTTAATTATGTACATCTGTTCACAAATTACCTCCATTCTTTACAAAAGAATACAAGATATATGATGCTGGAATTCACAACATGCATATATGCCTATTGATATTAAATAGTCAAGTACACCTAAACTCTGTTACTGCAATTTGTATACTCCAACCCACATGATCACACCTAATAATATATACATACAATTGAATTGAATTGATTTATAATATTAAGTTATTACCCACTTATCCTACCATACATATGATCACCTTACTACTACAGGATGTCAATTTCAAAATGGCAAATGCAGTGGAGTGACTTTTGTGCCGACATATAATAAATCTCAAATTGTATTTTATTATATAAAACTAATAATATAGAAGAATATGTAAAAAAATTCTCTAATTTCTTCTGCACAGCTCAAAATTTCTTCAAGTCTTTCATGTTTCCTTTCAGTCGCTAATTGTGAGTATTGATATTACCAATAGTATTTACCCTAATAAGATAACAGTATTCTTAAATTAATTGGGTTTAATTTGCCTAGGCCCATACTTATTAAATTAAGTTGTCCATTAATTATTAGTAGCCCAATAAATTAATTACAAATTAGACCCGAACAATAAAAGAAAGAGTGCAATTAAAATATTTTAACTTTCATTTATGTTGTTATCGTTATTATTATTATTATTAAAAAAAAACATAGCGGGTATTACATCACCTCCCCCTTAAAAAGGATTCCGTCCCCGGAATCAAAAGAATAGAACGTACCTAATTTTCAAAAAGATACGGATACTCTACTCGAATAGAGTCCTCCATCTTCCAAGTAGCTTTTCACTCCTAATGATTTTTCCACAAGACCTTAACAAATGGGATTGTCTTCCTCCTCATAATCCGCTCTTGGCGATCTAAAATTCTCTCTACTTCTTCCTCACAAGTAAGATCTTCTCGAATCTTATGTAATGGGTATTGCACAATATGAAACGGATGATAATTTTATTTCCTTAACACCGAAACATGAAAGACATTATGCACATGAGATAGTTGTGGTGGCAAAGCCACCCGATATGCCACCTCTCCAACTTTCTCAAGAATTTCAAAAGGGCCAATGAAATGTGGACTAAGCTTTCCTTTCAAACCGAACCTTCGAACACCTTTCCATGGAGAGACTTTCAAAAACACATGCTCACCAGGTGTGAACTCAAGAGCCCTTCTATGAATATCAGCATAACTCTTTTGTCGCGACCGAGCTTCCTTCAATTTTTCTTTAGCTACCGCTACCTTCTCCGTAGTAATCCTTACCAAATCGGGTCCTTCAATTACCCCTTCTCCAACCTCATTCCAACAAGTCGGGGCTCGGCACTTCTTACCATACAATGCTTCAAACGAAGCCATACCAATACTAGCTTGCCAATTGTTATTGTATGCGAACTCCACCAAACTCAAATAATCATCCCAATTTCCTGTCCATTCTAAAGCACAAGATCTCAACATGTCTTCTAATGTCTGAATAGTTCTCTCTGATTGCCCATCTGTTTGTGGATGAAAAGTTGTACTATAGTTGAGTCGCGTTTCCCAAGCTCGTTGAAATCCTTTCCAAAATTGAGAAGTAAATGCGGGTCCCAATCTGAAACTATAGAAACTGGAGTCCCATGAAGCCTAATAATCTCACGTTGAAAAATATCTGCTAACTTATTTACCGAAAAATCCTCACGAATAGCCAGGAAATGAGCCGATTTAGTTAAACGATCCACTACCACCCAAATAGCATCATTTTTCTTAAGAGTTCTCGGTAAACCAGTTACAAAGTCCATCGAAATATCATCCCATTTCCACACATGAATCTCTAACTGTTGCAACAAACCACCAGGCCGCTGATGCTCTATTTTCACTTGCTGACAAGTAAGACATTTACTCACAAATTCAGCTACATTCCTTTTCATTCCGCTCCACCAAAAATTCTCCTTCAAATCCTTATACATCTTTGTAGACCCCGGATGAATAGAGAATGGAGAACTATGAGCTTCGGTCAACACTGCCTCACGAATCATTGGATCTTTCGAAACACATAACCGTTTACCAAACCATATCACACCTTGTTCGTCAATGCAAAACTCTGGCTGCTTACCCACATCCATATTCTGCGCTACAGCCCACAACTCGCCATCCTCTTTTTGGGCTTCTTTAATCCGCAAAATAAGAGAAGGTTCCACCCTCATACCTGCTACCAACCCATCAGAACCTCTAGCATATAGCTCCAAACCCACACGCCCCATATCCGAGATAAGTTGAGGTTGTGTAACTAAGGCAGCTACACTCCTTGAATTTTTCTGGCTAAGAGCATCTGCAACCACATTAGCCTTACCGGGGTGATACTGAATCCTGGCATCATAATCCTTAAGAAGCTCCAACCAACGTCTCTGCCTCATGTTGAGCTCCTTCTGAGTAAAAATATACTTAAGGCTCTTGTGGTCAGTGAAAATGTCACAAGTCTCACCATAAAGGTAGTGCCTCCAAATCTTTAGGGCAAAAATAACTGCAGCTAACTCCAAGTCGTGGGTAGGGTAATTCACGGCATAAGGTTTAAGTTGTTTGGAAGCATAAGCAATTACCTTACCATGCTGCATCAAAACACACCCTAAACCCTTCTTGGAAGCATCACTGTAAATTTGATAACCTCCTGTCCCCGACGGTAATGCAAGTACTGGAGCCGACACAAGCCTCTTCTTAAGCTCCTCAAAACTCTCCTCACACTCCTCATTCCACACAAACTTTGTACCCTTTCTCATCAACTGCATTAATGGCAAAGCTAACAAAGAGAAACCTTCCATAAATCGCCTGTAGTACCCTGCCAAACCCAAGAAACTCTAACTTCAGTTACCGTGGTAGGTCTTGGCCAATTAGTGATAGCCTCAACCTTCGCAGGGTCCACCTTAATACCTTCTGCAGACACGACATGTCCCAAAAATGCTACATGTTCTAGCCAAAACTCACATTTAGAGAACTTAGCATATAACTTGTTCTTTTGCAAAACCCCAAAATAGTACGAAGATGCCCTTCATCCTCCTCCTTAGACTTGGAATACACCAAAATGTCATCAATGAAGGCAATGACAAATTGGTCCAAGTACTCGCTAAAAACCCGATTCATCAAATCCATAAACACCGCCGGAGCATTAGTCAGCCCAAACGACATCACCAAGAACTCGTAGTGCCCATACCGAGTACAAAAAGCTATTTTAGGAATGTCTTCATCCCTTACCCTCAACTGATGGTACCCCGACCTCAAATCTATCTTTGAGAAGAACTTTGCCCCTTGGAGCTGATCAAAAAGGTCATCAATCCATGGCAATGGATATCTGTTCCTGATAGTGATCCGATTTAGCTCTCTATAATCTATACACAACCTCATAGATCCATCCTTCTTCTTCACAAACAAAACTGGAGCGCCCCATGGAGAAACGCTCGGTCTAATGAATCCACGATCTAATAACTCCTGTAATTGTTCCTTCAACTCCTGTAACTCTAATGGAGCCATCCTATAGGGTGCCTTAGAGATAGGTTCCGCTCCAGGAATGAGCTCAATAGTAAACTCAACTTCCCTTGGCGGTGGCAATCTTAGCAAGTCTTTAGGAAATACCTCAGGAAATTCTCGCACATTTGGATAGTCTTCAAGTTGGAGCTCATCCCTCGAGGTATCCTTCATATATGCTAAATAACAATCACATCCCTTAGCAATCATTTTGCTCGCCTTCAAAGCTGAGATCAACTTAACAACACCATTTGGCTTGGAACACTGAAACTCAAATTCTGGAGCTTCTAAAGTTCCAAAAATAACCTTCCTCGCCTGACAAGCAATAGTAGCTCGATGCTTACTTATCCAATCCATACCCAAGATGATATCAAAATCATGCATCACCATCGAAAGTAAATTAGCCGCATATACCCTTCTCCCTAACTTCAAAGGACACTCACGAAATTGCTCAGAAATAATCACAGAATTCCCCATCGGGGTAGCAATATATAAATGAGGATCTAATATGTGAGAAGACACTTCAAGATGATGAACAAATGAAAGTGCAACAATAGAATGTGTAGATCCAGTATCAAACAAAATTGTTGCCTCACGATTTCCTACAAGAAGGATGCATGAGATAGTACCTGGTGCTTGAGCCGCCTGATTAGCTGTTATTGCAAATACTCTCCCACCGGTGTTGTGCTGACCGCCATTACCGGCATTACCTCCTCCCCCATTACCACGGTGAACTGTGCAGTCCCTTGCTCTATGTCCCATTTGGCCACATAAGAAACAAGCCCCTGTCTCTCTATAGCACGCCCTGCCTGCATGATACCCACCACAAGTAGCACATGGGGCAGGTGGAAGTGGCAAAAGGTTCGGATTGCCCCCACCTGCTGGTCCTGGATACCGCCCCTGAATCTGACCCTGTTGGCGATGCTGACCCTGATTATGCTGGAAACCCCTATTCTGTTGAAATCCCCTATTTTGATACTGCCCTCCAGCTTGCCACTGACCCTGCTGCTGACCTCCACTACGACCCTGCTGCATTGGGTAAGCAACATCCCTTCGAGGATTAAATCGCTGACCCGATTGAGGCTCATTCCAATTATGCTGCCTTCTGTTCTGATTCCTGTCAAACTGCCCTATTCCTTGCCCTTGCTGATCATCTCTATCTCTCTTTTGACTCCCTTCTGCTTTGGAAGCTCGAAAGTCCTTATGCTCCATTTCCACACTTTTAGCTGCATTAGCCACCTGTGATACATCTGTAAATATGGTGTGGATGATCGATCTCCTATACTCATATTTCAAAGCCCATTTGAATTTTTCTGCCTGTTGTGCAGCTATCCCAGCAATTGAACCAGCAAAACCAGCCAATCTAGTAAACCTCACCATGAAATCAGTAATAGTCCCATCCTCCTTCTGCCGAATGGATACAAACTCCCTGATGTATGCATCCCTATCAGCGTTTGGAAAGTACTGCTGATAGAAAAGATCACAAAAATCGCTCCATATGAGTGCATCCATAAATCCATCTCCCTGTGTAGCCTTCAATGATTTCCACCATCGCTGAGCATCATCCTCTAGCATATAAACCGCTAATCTCACTTTCTGATTTTCTGAACACCCAATCACATCAAAAATTTTCTCTAAGTGGGCGATCCAGTTCTCTGCATCAATTGGAGTAGGAGCAAAACGAAAAGATTTGGGCTTCTGCTTAATGAACCTTTCCAATAACGCATATAATGGCTGCACTGGCTGACCAACTTGATCCTCGGGATGATCATTCTGCTCATGCTGTGGTATCTTTGCATCATCCCCCATGCCATTGGCATGATGATATCCTTGCGCCTGCGGAATACCCTGCATAGCTTGTGCCACTGCATTCGTAACTGCCTCATTCACCATTGCTGCTACCATAGCCGGGGTTATTGTTGCATTATCCTGAGTCGCAGCATTTCCACCTTGGTTAACAGCCTCAACCTGGGGCTGCCCCCAACCCCTCCTACCATTATTGCCATGTCTCCTAGCAATTCTCGAAGACCTACGAGCCATCTATGATACCAAATCAACAAATAAGAACAAACAGATTAAAATGAATAATCGAAGTCAAAATTATGCGGAATGAAGATCAAACACAACACAAAAACTATAATAAAATCTTATAACTACCCAGTGGTCTACCCATAACTCACAGGTCAAGCCTAAAAGGTAATCTACAAGATCATAACCTAAGCTCTGATACCAACTTTGTAACACCCCCTTTCCCAAAGGAAAAGGGACGTCACACACACAGAACATAATAAATAAATTCTGAAATAAACTTCAAAGTATTTCTAAATAAATTGAATACCAACAGTCTTAAACGCCAATGTAAATAGAAAGGCCTCCACGCTAACATATTCTCCACTTCTAAAGATGAATGCCAAAATAGGCCTAAAACATCCAATTACAAAATATTAGGAAAAACCAAGTCTAATAATAATCTCAAAAGCTAATCTACTCAATTGGATCAAAGGTAGCTCTCATCCCACAAATCCTGATCACCCCTGATTACCTGCCTGAAAAAGAACACAGCGTGAGCCAATTGCCCAGTACGGATATGAAGATGAATAAATATATCACAATAAGTAATGAATCTAAAAGAGACGAATGAATGAACACATGTGAATTACAAACGAATTACGAATAGATCAAAATTAGTGAGTCCATTTACAAATGATTGACATTGTCAATCGAATAATTATAGCCAAAAGAATCCCAAACAAATAAGGCTGAATCAAATGGTTGTAAGGTGACAACTTCATACTGAGCTCAAATACAAATAGCCAAAAGCTAACAAAATACATCGGTATCATGATGTATACAAATCAAATCGGATAGTACGCACGACACATACGTCACTAATCCGCCAAATAAATCAAATCAAATACTGGGTCGACCCATACGTATCCTGAACAAACAAATCAAATGGCCAAAGCTCACACCCAGAGCATACAAAAGGATACGCCGTGGACTGATCACACCGCCACGGAAGGTGTCATGCCCCTGTGTCAAGAGGACATGCCTGTGGTACCCCCACAGGTGGTTAGCTCAAGTACACCCTAAGGATCAAACTACAAAATGTAAGCCCAAGGGGTTCAAATCACAAAGCTTGCATGACCATTTTCAAATGACATCGGATTATCAAATACGAACATTCTTAAATACTGACAAGATATCAATAATCAAAACAACTCTCGAGTGTGAACGAAAATATACAAGGAATTATACAAATGAATAAAATCTCCAAAATATATTGACATGATTAACTAGCTCAAAGAATAAAAATACGAGTTCTAATATCAACGCCACAACGAAACTATCATATTAAATTGACAAGGAATAATTATGAGGGGCAATACTAAATTTTGAAACGAATAGGGAAACGAACAAATTAAAATAAAATAGTCTCGCTGAAAGAGTACGAAATCCGTACCTGGATTGAGCAATGTAATACCCAAAATTTATATTTCAAATTCAACTCGTTAATTTCCCTCCGTCTGAACTAATTCACAAAATAATAATAAATATAAGTACGGCTACAAAATATTGTTTCCCTGATTAACGTTTTTTTTATAAACTTGTTATTATTATTATTATTATTATTATTATTATTATTATTATTATTGTAATTATGTTCTCTAAGACTTTCAAGTTACAATATCTTAATTATGTACATCTGTTCACAAATTACCTCCATTCTTTACAAAAGAATACAAGATATATGATGCTGGAATTCACAACATGCATATATGCCTATTGATATTAAATAGTCAGGTACACCTAAACTCTGTTACTGCAATTTGTATACTCCAACCCACATGATCACACCTAATAATATATACATACAATTGAATTGAATTGATTTATAATATTAAGTTATTACCCACTTATCCTACCATACATATGATCACCTTACTACTACAGGATGTCAATTTCAAAATGGCGAATGCAGTGGAGTGACTTTTGTGCCGACATATAATAAATCTCAAATTGTATTTTATTATATAAAACTAATAATATAGAAGAAGTACCTTATGTAAAAAATTTCTCTAATTTCTTCTGCACAGCTCAAAATTTCTTCAAGTCTTTCATGTTTCCTTTCAGCCGCTAATTGTGAGTATTGATATTACCAATAGTATTTACCCTAATAAGATAACAGTATTCTTAAATTAATTGGGTTTAATTTGCCTAGGCCCATACTTATTAAATTAAGTTGTCCATTAATTATTAGTAGCCCAATAAATTAATTACAAATTAGACCCGAACAATAAAAGAAAGAGTGCAATTAAAATATTTTAACTTTCATTTATGTTGTTATTGTTATTATTATTATTATTAAAAAAATATAGCGGGTATTACAATCTCTTCAGCCGACACATCACGTTCCTGTAATAGAGCTTGTTGAGAGTACATAATCTTGGCCCCAAGAGAGTCAGGGAGAGGAAGAATAGAGCAATCGGCAGGAGAAGAAGTGCCAAAAAGACCAAAGAAGTGATCCACCGCAACTCTTTGAACAGCCAAATGCCCAGAACACAATTCACCCTCTGAGTTCTTTATAGCCAAAAATTTATTCATATTCCATCTATTCTTTACTTGGTTATGGAAGTAACCCGTATTCTTATCACCATCCTTCAACCATTGGATTCTAGATTTTTGCTTGAGGAACTTCTCTTCAAGGAGGAGAGCAGCCCAAAGAGAATCGATTTGAGCTTTCTGGAGAAAGAGAAGAGAGGAATCACCCTGATTGAGCGAAATAGCATGCGAAGTAGCGTGAAAGCAGTCCCTAGCCTGCTTTACATTTGAGATCAGATAACCATTACGCTTATTGAGGCCCTTTAAAGCAACCTTAACTGCAAAAAGCTTCCCGGCCAAGATCTGGAGCGGGTCACCCAAGCAAGGAGTGACCAAACATTCCGAACCACATCTGGAAAATTTTCCAGACCCATCATGAAGTTGAAGAACTGGAAAGGCTTGGGAATATGGGGCAGGAGAAGACCAGAAAAAACCACGACAGGGCAATGATCGGAGAGGTCACGAGGATAAAAGAGAGCTTGAGAGAAGGGATAAAAGTCTAGCCAGAAGTTATTAACCAAAGCACGATCCAGCTTCTTGTAAGTAAGGTTTGCAATTTGAGAGTCCCACTGTGACGCCCCCAAATCCACGTTCCTTCGAAACCTCGGATTCGGTGTAGTCACGATACTACTAACGCCAAACTATTATATCTTTTATTCATTACTAAAAGAATACATCTTTACTTATTACAATTTAGAATATAAATTCTATTTATATCCAAGATCTCATCTTTACATCATGTTCGATGTTACTAAAATGCGGAATAATTTAAACTTTTTCAATCCTCCTTAAATAAAATCTTTTATTGCTTTCATAACTTGAATCAATTACAACCCTTGAATCAATTATAAAATATAATTCATTATATTTGAGTTATAGTATAACGTTTACAACTCGACTTGATATCCTCTATGTATTAACTAATACATATTTACAACACAACCTGTATTAAACAGTGTAAACAACTATCAAGTAATACTTCTAGAATCTAAACAGGGTTCAAGCAATAATCTAAATAGTACTTCTTTAATTCGATACTATCTATCTTTATCAATCAAGAAGCACGAAGTCTTTATCGTAAGTCCTTAACCTGCAAAAGTGGTTATTTGCAAGAGTGAGCTCGACAGCTCAGCAATTCTAACAGTTTTCATGCATCACATAGCATACAACATTATACTCAGTTCATGCATTTATAAACAATTTATATTTACTACGCATGTTACTTTTCACATAACAAGTATATCATCAAAGATCAACTTTCAATCTCATTTATATCTCATATACAATTCATATATAAGTTCACATTATCACAGCATAATATAATTCAACTAACATTTATTGAATTCATATATCAAATAGGAATTGAAAGACTTGCCTGATTCGTAGTTTAACAACTACGACTTAACTGCTCAAAGCTATCTGCACTTCGTGTATTCCTACACAGTTATATAATCATGGATTTACATCCATCAGTCATACATTTCATATGCTCTTAATAGAATAACAATTCGTATATCGTTTTCTAATCTTGGTTTCGTTTCACTCTATCTTAGGATAACCACGATGTTACAACATCATACCTTCATACTTATTCTATAGAAACCATTCTATTTCGGTCCTTAGGGTCGTTAAGGAAAATAACTTAGGACCAGACAGTTAACAAACTGTAAATAACTTAGGACCAGACAGTTAACAAACTGTTCTTGGCAGCTCTGCAACACGGCGCGGCCGCGCGGCAATTAAGCTTGGGAGTGGCGCGGCCGCGAGACTCCCTGCCAGAACCAGAACTTAGATTTCATAAACTTAGTTTGGTCCTAACATATCATGCATTCTGATATATATTATACACACACATTAAGTAGGCATGCTCGTGCTTATACTACACATGTATACTTAATCACATAGTCTATGCTTTTGAAATTCATTTTCTCGAATATGCGTGCATAGGTGAAATCCATGTTTCATCACATGATGCTTATGTCAACATGTCTATAGGCATAATGAATCCTAATATACATGCTCGTATGATCATAATATAACTCACTCCGTGTTTGATGCTATCATCTTACACATTCTAAACTTTTCATAAAAATCGCTTTAAGTCAACAAAGGTAACTAAGTATATGCAAAGTACCTCGTAGTCATGACTCTCACGTATTAGAACACATACATAAGCCACTTTTACATGCTCAAATGATCAGAACGTGGACATCCTATATATATGTCCAAAAACTCTAAGTTTGTCTTTTGAAATTATTTTTAATTTAAACAATGTGTTCTAGTGTATGCTCAATACCTTCGACTCACATATCATGCATATCTAAACCATATAATCATGCTTAAAAAGTCAGAATATAAACATGACTTATATACGCCACAATTTGTTTATAAAACCTTAAGTTTTCATTAAAAACTCTACTACAACAAGGTATAATTGTTTACTATTAGCCAAGGTAATTAATCAACAACTACCTTCATACCCATTGATACACATAACCAAGACACTTACACATGTCTCAAAAGTCCGACTCAAAGAACACAAAATTCGTCAAGTCTCATTTTCAAAACTTTACGTTTTCTTTTAGGAAATTATGTTAAACCAACTAATACACTCACTATGTGCATGACAACCTTTGTACACATGTCAGACCCCTTTATGAAATTATTAGAGTCTAACTAGTATGCTTAACCAACCAGAAAACACAAAATCACCAAGAGTTTCTGCAGAGGGCGCGACCGCGCCCCATTTGTACTAGGGAGACGCGCGGCCGCGCGTCCCCGTTTCCAAACCAGAAGCTTTACTGCTTCGGCAGTTTCTTAGCCCAACCTCAAAAATTCTTTCACGAACTTGATTCTAAACATGCCACATTGTATTTTAAGATGTTACTAGGTCTATATAACAACTAACAATCAATACTTGCTCACAAAATCATAAATTCCATACTAAATTTCAAGAATTAAGAATTCTTAGAAACAAAATAAAGAACAAGAGACATGGAGGAGATTATACCTCTGCAATGAAATTATTAATTCTCACTTCCTCTTCTGATATGTATACAAGTATCCACTCTCTATATGCTCTCAATTCCAACTTAAACAATTCTCAGCAAATGAAAGCATGAAGGAGAAGAGCTAAATATATAGGAAAATTATGAACCAGTCAATGAATTCCTTCATTGAATCAAACCAAGAGATTGAAGGTTTGTATGTTGGTTAAGGTGGAGTGGTTGAATGGTTGGTAGAACCCATCATGATCCCCACTCCCCATTGATCATTGCTAGCTAGATTGCTGATTTTGAGATGGTAGGGAGTAGAATAGCCTTGAGTATTTCACGTGAATGAGAAAAGGAAGAGAAAGTGGGCACTTAATATGGGATAATGCTACTAAATCTCAGCAACTTGCTTGCAATTACCTCATACTAATGTTATATAGTCCACCACTTACCAAGGCTATATCACATTTCATTTTATAAACACATAGGTTATAATATATACATATATACACATTCATACATATAGCTTAGGTTATGAATGAATTGTAAATAAAATCTCTAATTACAATGTTTCATATATCATCCATACATATCTCATCTTACCGGATATAATTCTATCGGGTATTATCACATTACATTGTTTCCTTTATTATTAAATTTTATTAATTCAATAATTATTTATAATATATCCATGATATATTATTTTATTGTATACTCATATTTTAAATATACACTACTACATATAATCATGTACCTCATGTACATAGGTTAAGCTAATATTCTAATTGGTCTAAATATAATATGGTTGGGTACTATCATCCCACCATTTTCCATAAAATTATTATCATAAATATACTCAAATATTATAATGATAATTAATATCAACCATTCATTCTCTTCTAATACTTCCAATTAAATCCCCTTGATTTAACTTCATTATTTATGCCACACAAGGCATAATTATGTGAACTTAGTACTTAATAGTCCACAAGCTTATAATAATATAATCTCCTAAAATAATATTATACTCAATGTCACATCTTATAATATATTTATAATGTAATACTATTACATTACTAATTTACATGTTCTCTATTATAATCAATCTATTACCCTCCTATGGGTAATACCCAATGGTCAAAGAAGAGTTGGTGGCTAACTCCACCAACTACTACTATTCATAGTCCTTCCTCATCATTACACCTTATAACATGCTCATGATGTAATTACATTTCTTATTATATAGTTACCTTGAAGTGTCACACTTCATTCCATATTATATAGATGTAGCTACTATATAACTTATAATTACACATCATTGCACATAGGAATTTATTCACATAATAATAATAATTAATTCCATTAATTATTCATTCATTAATTTATTTTTTGAATGTTTATTCCACCACTTTGCCACACTAGGCATATCTCACAAGCTTACCTTAAGCTTATTATCACTCCCATCACACTTTAATATTCTTTTAATATAAGGTTTGTGTGACACATGCACTTTAATGCTAAATTATTTAGCTACCTTGAATAATTATATGTATAACCTTTACACTAGAATAATTAATATTTACTCTATTAATTATTATAAAATCTACGATAAAATAATAACTTAAGTTATTTAATATATTGAAATAACTTAGTTTTCTTTCATTAATAAACTTTCTTGAAAATACATTAGGAATTATGTATTTTGCCATAACATAAAATATTATGTTTTCTCCAAATAAAGATATTCATTGTTAGAAAATAATTTACTTATTGTCTCAAGATATTATTCTTAATATAATATCTACTAAAATAATTACATGTATGGCACATGTACATACATTATATATAGAAAATAGGTAATAAGTTTATTTTTTATTATAATAATTTATTTCCATCAATTTATTTATATATAGTAAATATGTTTTAATGTATTTACCATATTAATTAATCACACTTATTACATCATACCAAAAACATATAGGGTAATATTATTATTCAAAAATAATATTTCCTCCTTTATTAAAATAATTCAATATTAGAATTTATTTTAATATCCTTTATAATAATTATTTCTCTTTCTTTTCTAGAAATTGTTCCCAAAACAATTTCTTCAAATATTTATTTAAAGATATAATGATTTCCATTTCTCTTTAATAACGTATATATTTATTAACGTTATTCGCACATTAGACTTTCTCACATATTACCATTCTAAGTAATATATAGAAGGTACTAATTATAATCATATATTCAACATATATATTAATTCACTCCTTTACTTAAGTAAATTAAACCTTGTACCATATTACTTTAGTTAATTAAGGTTCAATATTCACATTATATTATTCCATAATATAACTCTCAACTTAAATTAACCAATATTTATTCTTATTAGTTAATTCCTTAACTAACTCATGCTTCACTATCCAAACCTATTCACGGATAGCTTAAGTGCTATTAATAACCTATATTATAAACATACGAGTTATTAGTACACATACACAAGAATATGGTGATTATACATTAAGGATATTTAATGTCACCAACTTACTATGATAAAATAATTCTATAAATTATTTAATATCGATAGGAATTTATCCACTTCCTTTACCTCAATTGAATCGTCTCTAAAATAAATAACAAATATATATTAATAATATATTCATTAATCACAAAAACACATATTACATAGTCCATATTACCCTATGTAATATAATACCACATACCTCATATCACATATATATATATATATATATATATATCTTTTTATTCGAACCCATCTCACGGTTTAAGAATTTTATTTATTAAATCCTTATTTAATAATTTCTGAAAATTCGGGTTCTTACACCCACCAGGTGAGATGAGGGCCCATAGCACGGAGATCCATCAAGAGGAGACCCTCAAGCCAATCCTTAAAATCTTGCATACCATAGTCCTAAGTACAAGCACCTCCATCAATTTTAGACAACGATTTTACCATATTGAAATCCCCAATAAGAGTCCACGGTGTATTTATTGAGCCAGCAATAACTCTTAAATCATGCCAAAGAGATTTCCTTTCAGTAGGGGTATTTAGCCCATAAACAACAGTAACAAAACCATTAAAACTAAGATTGACAGAAGAAACAGAACAGTGAATAAATTGTGCAGACTTTGTAATAACATTGACATTCCAGATATTTGGGTCCCAACCAACCCAAATTCTACCATTCACATGATACTCATAATTAAAGTGCCACTGCCAATTCCTATAAATAGTGTTGGAAACAGAATTGGCTTTAGGTGACTTGACCCGAATTTCAACAAGGCCAACAAAAGAGATACTATGCTTACAAATGAGTTCATGGACGCTAGTCTGCTTAGGAGACATATTTACACCTCTAATATTCATAGAGCAAAAATTTAACATAAAACAGGGAAGAAGTTAAGCTGAGGACTTTTTGCTCCCCCCTCCTTTGATCTTTTTCTTTGAGGCTTGACCAACATCAAGAGAGCCTACAGCTTTGTGTTTTAGATCCTTGCCTTCCTTCTCATTAATCTGTTTAAGCTTACCCACAAGGGGGTTAGGGGAAGGAGTGACATCAGTGTCAAAGAAACAGTCCTGAGGACCAGCAGTCACAGGGGAAAGGAGGTTGAATAGATTCGAGTTATGAGGGACAGAGAGAGGAGCCGGACCAACATGCTGTTTAGGACCCTTAGCAACCAAGGTCCATCTGTCAGATTTTTTAGCAGGAGAAGGAGAAGAGATGACTAGGGCAGAAGAAGATTCACCACCAGCAGCAGGAGCAGGCATAGAAGGGGCAACTTTGGGAACCCATTTATAATTTAGCTTGAGGGCATCTAAGGAGAGAGTGCCCAAAGGACATGCAATGAGAGCACGACAAGGGTTTATTCTGGTACTCCACTGCAACCGAGACCATTATTTCTAATTGAGTTTCCTCATCAAGGACAACAACTTCAAGACTAGAAGGAAATGTTTAAGAGGGAGTAACCTCAATACACATCCTTGTTGGGTTTGTACGTAACGCAATCATGTAATCAAATCACATAAATAGGGCGGAAGCGTAAAAAACTAGGTTTTCAAAAATTTATACAAACTCATTACCATGATTATTCTTGTGCATCAATTATCAGTGAATGAAGAAGGAGAAAAATAGAATTATACCTTTGAAGATCCAAGCTTCCTCAGGTACAAGTTCTACTCCTTTGATTCTTTTGATTCCTCTGTAGTGGCTCCTTCCCTTGATCAATGTCAGCCACCCAAATGTTTGGCCTCTAACGGTGATCCACCAAGGAAGATGAAGAACTCAGTAAGATGGGTTATTGGCTTAACCCTTGTTTCTATCTCTATAGAATATGTGTACTCCCAACTCTTGAAAAATTCATGTACCTTATTTCTGATATAAAACTCTCTTATATAGATATTAGGTTAACCCTCCTAATCCAATTAGAATAGGGTTTTAATTAATTAATTAATTAATTACTTTTAATTAATTTATATCCTAATCTTTATTAGGATTGAGAGAGAGTACTGATATTATATTAATTCCTAAACTCCTTTAGAATTAAAATAATAATAATAATAATAATAATAATAATAATAATAATAATAAGACTCCTCTTATTAATTTATATTTAATATTTCTAAAATATTAAATAATAAACATTAAGCTATTTAATTTATTCTATCATCATAGATTAAATTAATTATACTTAATGCATTATTACTATCATGCCATTTTCTTCTTAAATAATTCTTCTTCCTTTTATAGTGTGACCCTTTAGGTTCTCCATATTAAACCGGTTGTGAATAAATCAATTAGAACAATTCTAATCTTATTTAAATAAATAAATTAAACTAATAATCTATTTAAATAAATAACATTTATTCTACAATAGGGATAAGCCTCCCTAGCGATCAACGACTTTCCAGATAATATAGATTTCAACATTAATCATAAAAGAACCTGTGAGTTAATAGTTACCGTACAATTCAATCCTTCCACCATACAATGTCCCAATTAAATATAAGACATGGATTTACTATCAAGTCTTAATTTATTTAATCATATGTATTTCGATTAGAAAATACATAACTCCAAATAATGCAAATTAGAAACCTCTTTCTAATTTTATTCTACCTTGGCCAAGGATTACTGGGTTGTCATTTAACGAATCACATAGGACATATCTCCTCTTTTACTAGAGGTGGTAGATTCTTTATTGATCATTCATTATCTCCATATGTAACTCATTATACCCAAGCATACCCTATATATGCCTTAAAAGGCCTTAAGGAATTAGTCAAAGTATAATTTGTTACATACAAGATACTATGATGATCTCAAGTCCAAGGATCACATGTACTACTATCACATTAGGAATTCCTATTGACAAGCGAGTAAAACTCCATTAGGTATTCCATAGCGAGTCACGTTCAGTGAACTTATTCTCCAATAAGCACCTACATACTTGCTTTAGTGTCTCCACACAAATGACCATGAGATCAGTCATCCTCATCCAATGAGCAAGCAACATATGTACCAATCTATCCGGATTTACTAATTCCCATTTTAGTAATCCCACAATTGGGAACTATTTTAGTTTTTAAGCTTTCTAAGAATTTAGATCTCATTATCATGATCTCATCATGATTCTAAAAGCATTGCTTAAAACTATGGGTTATTTACATATTATAAAAACAGCACCATGTAGATAATTATATGCCTTAAATGAATATTTTATTAATAAATAAATAAGATTGTTTACAAAGTATGTGCTTTATCATCATACATGATTGGCTTGTATGCACACTACTATCAATCTCCCACTTGCACTAAAGCCAATCGCCATGGTATCTCATACCCATCTTCTCTAAGTGACGATCAAACTGCTGTTGTGTTAAAGCTTTAGTGAATGGATCTGCAATGTTGTCTTGAGAGTCTACACGCTCCAAGGTGACGTCTCCTCTTTCAATGATCTCCCTGATCAAGTGAAATCGCCGCAACACGTGTTTAGATTTCTGATGAGACCTGGGTTCCTTAGCCTGTGCAACCGCTTCGGTGTTGTCACAGTATACGAGAACTGCTCCTCCAATGCTTGGAACCACACCAAGTTCAGTTATGAACTTCTTCATCCAAACAGCTTCCTTTGCAGCTTCACTTGCAGCTATATACTCTGCCTCTGTCACTGAATCAGCAACCGTTTGCTGCTTGGAACTCTTCCAACTCACTGCACCTCCGTTCAAGGTAAACACATACCCTGAAACAGATTTACTGTCATCTTGGTCTGTTTGAAAACTTGAGTCCGTGAATCCCTCGAGTTTTAATTCAGACCCACTGTAGACAAGAAAAATATCTTTAGTCCTTCTTAAGTACTTTAGGATATTTTTCACTGCCTTCCAGTGCTCTTCTCCTGGATTCGACTGGTATCTTCTTGTTACACTAAGTGCGTGAGCAACATCCGGTCTAGTACATATCATACCGTACATGATAGATCCTATTGCAGAAGCATAAGGGATCTTACTCATACGGTCTCTCTCCTCAGGTGTCTTTGGGGCCTGTTTCTTGGAGAGATTTATTCCATGGCTCATCGGCATGAGACCTCTTTTGGAATCTTCCATGCTAAACCTCTTTAGCATCGTATCAATGTACGTTCCTTGGGATAAGCCGAGCATCCTTTTAGATCTATCTCTATAGATCTTTATCCCCAAAATATAGGATGCTTCACCCAAGTCCTTCATGGAGAAGTTTTTAGATAACCAGATTTTAATGGATTGTAACATAGGAATGTCATTCCCTATCAGTAATATATCATCAACATATAATACAAGGAATGATACTGCGCTCCCACTAACCTTCTTGTATACACATGGTTCATCCTCATTTTTGATAAAATCAAACTCTTTGATTGTCTCATCAAAACGAATGTTCCATCTACGAGAAGCTTGCTTCAACCCATAAATGGATCGTTGTAGCTTACAGACTTGATTTGTTCCAACTTTTGAAATAAATCCCTCTGGCTGTGTCATATACACATCCTCCTCAAGTTTCCCATTGAGGAAGGCTGTTTTCACGTCCATCTTCCAGATCTCATAGTCGTTGTAAGCTGCAATCGCAAGCAAAATCCGAATGGACTTGAGCATGGCTACTGGTGAGAAGGTTTCATCATAGTCAACTCCTTGTCTTTGTTTGAAACCTTTTGCAACCAGTCGGGCCTTATAGGTCTCTACCTTTCCGTCTGCTCCAGTCTTTTTCTTAAAAACCCATTTACACTCAATAGGTTTAATACCTTCAGGTGGTGAAACCAAAGACCATACTTTGTTTTCATACATGGAGTCCATTTCGGATTTCATGGCTTCAAGCCATTTCCCTGAGTCTTTATTACTCATAGCCTGTTCGTAATTCAATGGATCATCATCATTCATGATGTGTACCTCATCTTTATGCTCTATAACGAATCCATACCTCTCAGGTATCTTCGGTACTCTTCCAGATTTACGAACAGGGTGTGGTACAGTAGGTTCTTCTACTTGGTTAGGTACCTGACTTTGGTCCGTGGTAACTTGTGGTTCTTGAACTTCTTCAAGATATATCTTGCTCCCACTGACCCCTTCATGGATAAACTCTTTCTCCAAGAAGGTAGCATGTTTCGCAAAAAACACCTTTTGATCAATTGGATGATAGAAATAATACCCTACGGTTTCTTTAGGGTATCCCACAAATCTACACTTATCGGATTTAGTCTGTAGCTTATCATTTTCAAACTTTTTGACATAAGCTGGACAACCCCAAGTCTTAACATGCTTAAGATTTGGTTTCCTCCCTTTCCATATCTCATATGGAGTCTTTGGGGCGGATTTGGTAGGTACCTTGTTAAGTAGGTATGCAGCCGTTTCTAGGGCATATCCCCAGAAGGAAATTGGAAGGTCGGTAAAACTCATCATGGATCGAACCATGTCCAACAGTGTTCGATTTCTCCTTTCAGATACTCCATTTAACTGTGGTGTACCTGGAGGAGTCCATTGTGAGATTATACCATTTTCTCTGAGACAATTGAGAAACTCAATGCTTAAGTATTCTCCACCTCGATCTGATCGAAGTATCTTAATACTCTTGCCCGTTTGTTTCTCTACCTCACTTCTGAACTCTTTGAACTTTTCAAATGATTCTGATTTGTATTTCATTAAATACACATATCCAAATCTTGAGTGATCATCAGTGAAAGTAATAAAATAAGAATACCCACCCCGTGCACTTGTTGTCATAGGTCCACAAACGTCTGTGTGAATCAATGCCAATAACTCTGTAACTCTCTCTCTTTTTCTACTAAAAGGAGATTTAGTCATTTTACCTATGAGACAAGATTCACAAGTTGGATATGATTCATAATCAGATAGCTCGAGGAGCCCATCTTTATGCAACTTGGATAATTTTGTTTCATTGATATGACCGAGTCTACAGTGCCACATATAGGTATAATTAATATCATCTCTTTTCCTTTTCTTAATTTGTTCAATTTGAAATATATTTTCTTGTAAGTCAAGTGTATAAAGTCCATTTCGCAAATTTCCAATACCATATAAAGCATCGTCTTTATAAATAGAACAACCATTGTTCTTTATAATAACGTCAAAACCTTCCATATCCAATACAGAAATTGAAATAATGTTTTTAATAATATTCGTAACATAATAACAATTATTAAGATAAATGGATTTGCCCGAAGGCATTGCTAAACAATAAGTTCCTACAGCTAATGCAGCAACTTTTGCTCCATTTTCCACTCGTAGGATCACCTCATCTTTGTTTAGCTTTCTACTTCTAACCAGTTCCTGCACAGTATTACATATGTAAGAACCACAGCCGGTATCCAATACCCAAGTAGAATTATGACTTTCAGAAAAATTAATTTCAATCATAAACAAACCTTGATTGGAAGTCAAAACTTCTCCAAGCTTCTTCTCTGCTAGAAACTTCTTGCAGTTCCTCTTCCAATGTCCCGGCTCATTGCAATGAAAGCACATTCCTTTAGCTGGTTCAGGTTTCTTTTGCTCCTTTTCTTTTCCTTTTCCCTTAGCCTTCTTAGATTTCTTCTTTTCAGAAGACACCTTGGGCCTCTTCCTTTTATTGGAAGAATCCACCATCAAGACATGGTTCTTCTTGGATGAGAAGTGACCTTCTGCAGTTTTCAGCATGTTAAGCAGCTCAGGTAAGCTGACATCTAGCTTATTCATGTGAAAATTAACCACAAACTGCGAGAAGGTCTTTGGGAGTGACTGCAAGACCAAGTCTTGACTCAACTCCCCATCCATGACGAACCCAAGCTGTCCAAGGCGTTCAATCAAATTGATTACCTTCAAAACATGAGTCTCGACGGCAGTGCCCTCGGTCATCCGAGATCGGAAGAGCTCCTTAGATATCTCATATCTAACAGTCCTACTCTGTTCACCATACAACTCCTTGAGGTGAAGCAGCATAGCAGGAGCATCCATTTTTTCGTGCTGACGCTGAAGCTCGTTATTCATGGATGCGAGCATGATGCATTGAGCCACAGATGCATCATCTTGCCACTTATTGAAAGTGGCAATCTCTTCCTCAGAGGCTATTTCTGAAACAGATTCAGGGATAGTGGAATTTAGGACATAAGAAATCTTTTCAGCAGTGAGAATAATTCTCAGATTTCTTAGCCAGTCCTCATAATTCGGGCCGGTAAGCTTATTTGCATTAAGTATGCTTCGTAGTGAGATTAGTGATTTTGACATTTTTAAAATTCTGCATGTGAAAAGATAACATTTTAGCAAACATTCATTTTATTAACTTTGCATACCAAAATAAATTTAGGTCTTTATTTTAAATTGGTATCTCCCACTATTTTCATCAAACTATATTACCCTCACTCATATAGTTCGGCAACATCTAATTAAAGATTTGCTAGTGAGATTAAGGATCCCATTTCAAATGTATATAACCTTGTGGATAGCACAACAAGCGATATACAAATAAATAGGTAGACAACTCTTGTCAATTACATCACCATGTAACTCCTTTTATTTTGCCTCTTAAATCATAATGGTCATGTGTGTGCACATCCGAACTAAAATGATTTAAGTTAAGTCCAGCCTAGCACTTCCATAAATTTCAAAAAGAAAAATTTTCATCCTTGTGGATAGCACAACAAGACTAGATCGTTCAATTTTCTTGATAAGCATCAAATGTGATTAATTAACATCTTAAATATTCAATACTCGTCTTGTGGATAGCACAACAAACTCATATTAAATATTTAATACTCTATTAACTAATCATGCTAGAAGGCGACGTTCGATATTCCAAATATCATTTGAACGCTTCAGACTTAATAATATTTCTTTGAGGGGTTTGTTATTATTTGTCTCATCTTTTAAGCGCGCATGCACATATATATATATATAAATACGAGTCATTTTATTAAACATGCGAAGCATGTTTGTATAAAATATAATATATATAATATTTAGCATGCAATATAGAATACTATATTCTACCCGGATTGATTATGGACTTTTATTCTAGTTTGGTTCATTAGAGCCACCAAGTGAACCAAAAGGTCAAACCTAGGAGAGCAAGAATTTAAATTTAAATATAACTATTACATTTAAACCCTGGCTCCATACAAATGAGTCTTCACGCGTTCCTTGCTCCTTGGTCTCCAATTTCTTCAAAATAATTCTAACTATCTCTATTACATTAACTATTTAAAATTAAATAGAAACCTTGATCAGCAGTCAATGGGAAGTACATAGAAAGGAGCTAGAATTTACATCGAGAATAAAACTAGAGAAGACGAGGTACGCAGACCCCATTTTATAAAACCCATTCATTCAAGCATTCAACCAAAATAAAATCCAATCACATTGGTCATAGTCCATAATCAATCCCTTTTATTACCATACATATCATCATACGTATCAATAAAACTTATTTATCTCATGAAAATAAATTCATTCCATATATGTATTAATATCAGTTAATGGGCAAAAGTTTGCTAAACTTTGTTTTTGGAAAAATAAACTCCTTTATTTCATTCAAAAAATAATTCCAAATTAAACTCTTTAATTTTAGCAATTTTGAAATCTCATTTCATATAAAATAAACATCTTTATTTTAAACCTTTATTAATTAAATAAACCATTCATTTAATTAAATAAAAAAAAATTTCAGTTCCTGTCCAGTGGCGCATCTGCACCAAGAATGTAAAGGGAACCGGCGCAGCTGCGCAACATGAAAACCAGGAACGGCACCCGGCGCAGCTGCGTAGCAATATTGCCTTGTACCGGTGCAGCTGCGCAGCTTCGCAGAATCTGAAAAATTTTTGTTGCCCAGAACTCGATCCAATCGCATATCATACATGTATGGAATCACATAGACTGATAATTAGCACAAGATTGGCTCTGATACCACTGTTGGGTTTGTACGTAACGCAATCATGCAATCAAATCACATAAATAGGGCGGAAGCGTAAAAAACTAGGTTTTCAAAAATTTATACAAATCCATTACCATGATCATTCTTGTGCATCAATTATCAGTGAATGAAGAAGGAGAAAAACAGAATTATACCTTTGAAAATCCAAGCTTCCTCAGGTAAAAGTTCATCTCCTTTGATTCTTTTGATTCCTCTGTAGTGGCTCCTTCTCTTGATCAATGTCAGCCACCCAAATGTTTGGCCTCTAACGGTGATCCACCAAGGAAGATGAAGAACTCAGTAAGATGGGTTATTGGCTTAACCCTTATTTCTATCTCTATAGAATATGTGTACTCCCAACTCTTGAAAAATTCACGTACCTTATTTCTGATATAAGACTCTTTTATATAGATATTAGGTTAACCCTCCTAATCCAATTAGAATAGGATTTTATTTAATTAATTAATTAAATACTTTTAATTAATTTATATCCTAATCTTTATTAGGATTGAGAGAGAGTACTGATATTATATTAATTCCTAAACTCCTTTAGAATTAAAATAATAATAATAATAATAATAATATTAATAAGACTCCTCTTATTAATTTATATTTAATATTTCTAAAATATTAAATAATAAACATTAAGCTATTTAATTTATTCTATCATCATAGATTAAATTAATTATACTTAATCCATTATTACTATCATGCCATTTTCTTCTTAAATAATTCTTCTTCCTTTTATGGTGTGACCCTTTAGGTTCTCCGTATTAAACCGGTTGTGAATAAATCAATTAGAACAATTCTAATCTTATTTAAATAAACAAATTAAACTAATAATCTATTTAAATAAATAACATTTATTCTACAATAGGGATAAGCGTCCCTAGCGATCAACGACTTTCCAGATAATATAGATTTCAACATTAATCATAAAAGAACCTGTGAGTTAATAGTTACCGTACAATTCAATCCTTCCACCATACAATGTCCTAATTAAATATAAGACATGAATTTACTGTCAAGTCTTAATTTATTTAATCATATGTATTTCGATTAGAAAATGCATAACTCCAAATAATGCAAATTAGAAACCTCTTTCTAATTTCATTCTACCTTGGCCAAGGATTCCTGGGTTGTCATTTAACGAATCACATAGGACATATCTCCGCTTTTACTAGAGGTGGTAGATTCTTTATTGATCATTCATTATCTCCATATGTAACTCATTATACCCAAGCATACCCTATATATGCCTTAAAAGGCCTTAAGGAATTAGTCAAAGTATAATTTGTTACATACAATATATTATGATGATCTCAAGTCCAAGGATCACATGTACTACTATCACATTAGGAATTCCTATTGACAGGCGAGTAAAACTCCATTAGGTATTCCATAGCGAGTCACGTTCAGTGAACTTATTCTCCAATAAGCACCTACATACTTGCTTTAGTGTCTCCACACAAATGACCATGAGATCAGTCATCCTCATCCAATGAGCAAGCAACATATGTACCAATCTATTCGGATTTACTAATCCCCATTTTAGTAATCCCACAATTGGAAACTATTTTAGTTTTTAAGCTTTCTAAGAATTTAGATCTCATTATCATGATCTCATCATGATTCTAAAAGCATTGCTTAAAACTATGGGTTATTTACATATTATAAAAACAGCACCATGTAGATAATTATATGCCTTAAATGAATATTTTATTAATAAATAAATAAGCTTGTTTACAAAGTATGTGCTTTATCATCTTACATGATTGGCTTGTATGCACACTACTATCAATCCTAGCAAAGTTCATGGGTTCCAATTTTTCAGTTATCTTATCAACGAAGAGAGGTTTACCTATCCCACTCGCAAGATAGCTTAGCCCAGGGCCAGACAAATAGGACAGGGGAATATTATGGAATTTCACCCAAACAGGGGCCTTAGTGCACATATTAGATTTGAAGTCCAACCCTTCCTTCCAATGCTTTAGCTGGAGAAGCTTATTCGAAACATACCAAGGACCTAAGGCTAGAATATTGTCACGCTCCTCAGGACTAGAGAACTTAAAGATGAAATACCCCTTATCCTGCAGGAAATCCTTTTGCAGACCCCGACTATCCCACAACTTATGAACACTATTTCGACAAGTTTAAACGGAAGTCTAGAGTGAATAAAACTTCCAACAAGGCAAGCGTTCCAAAGATTATTTCCAAGTTGAAGAACTTCTAAAGGTGGCTTGATAGTGATAGGACCATTTTCCAGAGACGGGGGAGCAGGGGGAAATTAATCAAGGACCAAACCAGGTTTGGAGGATCCCTTAGCCACTACCGAGCTCCAAGAAGGTCGAACCAGAGAGGAATGTTGCAACGAAGCCCCAGCAGAGACACACTAACCAACAGGAGAAAGCTTTGGGAAGTCCTTATCAGGCATAACATGGCAAGCCGAAGGGAAAACCACTCCAACCTGGCCATCTAGACCACCAGAAGGATCTATAGAATTTTCAAATACCTTACCAGAAACATCACAGATATCGGGGGAAAAAAGGTTTCCAGCACCAGAGGGAAGCCCCGAAACAGGGGCAAAAACATTAACTTCAGGAGTTCTTAGAGAACTTTTAACAAATAAGTCCCAGTCATCCACCTGCCTAACAGATTTGCCCTTGTTGACAAAATCATTAATATTCTGGACAGAGAAACCTTGGGCCAAGATGAAATCCATAAGAGCATTGCTCTTTTCACGCTCAGCAACAGCATCAACCCGACCTTGCTGAGAGAGAACCTGAGCAGCTTTGAAGACTTCAGACATAGAGGTGCCAAACTGCAACCCAATGTTTCCATTTACAACACTAACAGATTTAGAATCAGAAGAGCCCTCAGACTCAATAGTGACGGCACCCGGAACAGGGACAGGCTCAGATTCAGCCATAGCATCTTCATCTATAATAGGGGATCTTAGGGCGGAGACTCCAAACTCAACAAAAAGATCCCTAGAAGGGCTACTAACAGAGTTACCCAAAGAGAGATGCGAGTAATCAACCATCACAAAAGAGAATAGGAGAAGGGAGGGGAGCTTTGGGCAGAAAGAGAAGGAATGACCAGACAGAGAGGACAGAACGGACGAAGGAAGAAGAGAGAAGAGGTCCAAAGATGGACCAGAGAGAACAGAAAAGGAAAAAAGGAGACCGGAAAAAGAGGTGGACCAGAGGATAAAAGGAAAGAGACAGTACAAAAAAGGAAATGAGGGCAAGACAAACTCAAAATAAAACCGGAGAAATTAGGTGGGGAGACGGAAGAATTTGGTAGGGGCAAAAGGAGGGCAAACTTGGAAATAAAAAAAAGAGAGAATACAGAGCAAAATTTCTAGAGAGAGAAACATTGCAACTTGATCACGAGCTTCCTGTTGGGAGACCTTCTTATTGTTTCATTAGTTCTCACAAATTATCAAAATATAGGTGATTATGAGTCATATTACTTCGTTCTAGTTGAAATTAGCATCAAAAGGAGCAATCCAATCAATATCGGGTCCAAAACGATGTGTAGATCTCACACAAGCCTTCATTTAGGGAGACATTCATATTATTTCAATGGTTGTATCAAATTTACAAAGAAAGAGATGATTAAGAGTTGTATTACTTCGTTCATCTTTGATTAGCGTTAAAAGGAAAAATCCATGACTGTAGCGTTCAAAACCATGTGTACATCTCACACAAGTCTTCATTTAGGGAGACCTTATTGTTTCATTGGTGTTCTAAAATTATCAAAGAAATAGGTGATTAGGAGTCCTATAACTTCGTTCTTGTTTGATTAGCACTAAAAGGAGCAATTCCGTGACTATCGCGTTCAAAACCATGCATACATCTCACACAAGTTTTCATTTAAGGGGACCTTCTTATTGTTTCATTGGTTCTCTAAAATTGTCAAAGAAAGAGGTGATTAGGAGTTCTATTACTTTGTTCTAATAGATTTTCATCAAAAGGAGCAATCCCATGACTATCGCGTTAAAAACGATGCGTAGTACATCTCACACAAGTCTTGATTTAGGAAGACCTTCGTATTATTTTATTAGTTTTCTTAAATTGTCAATGAAAGAGGTTTTTATGAGTCCAATGACTTCGTTCTAGTTTGATTTGCATCAAAAGGAGCAGTCCAATCACTAGTGCCTTCAAAACGATCCGTAATCTCACACAAGTCTTCATTTAGGAAGACCTTCTTATTATTTCATTAGTTCTCTCAAATTGTAAAAATATAGGTGATTATGAGTCCTATTACATCGTTCTAGTTGAAGATAGAATCAAAATGAGCAATCCCATCACTATCGCGTCCAAGACGATGCGTAGATCTCACACAAGTCTTCATTTAGGGAGACCTTCATATTGTTCCATTGGTTGTTTTAAATTTACAAAGAAAGAGGTGATTAAGAGTTGTATTACTTCGTTTTACTTTGATTAGCGTCAAAAGGAAAAACCTATGACTATCACGTTCAAAACCATGCGTACATCTCACACAAGTCTTCATTTAGGGAGACGTTCTTATTATTTCATTGGTGCTCTATAATTGTGACGAACGAGATTTTTGTAATTTAATTTGAATATTTATTGAATTAAATAAATATTTTTCAATGATTTAATTATTGAGTTAAATAATTAATTGATGAAATTGTGGTAGATTAATTTAATTATATGTGTTACATTAGTTAAATTAATGTGGTAAATTTTTTTATTCAAAGTATGTATTTAATTGAGCTTATTTGATTAATATATTAATTAATAAGCATAATGTTATTCTAATTAATTTAATAATTAATTAGAGATTTAATAATTTGGCATAATTAATAAATAAGAGTTTTAATTATGTGACTATGTGAATTATTGTGGAATTATGCAATTTTATTTAATTGATTTAAATAGGATTGTTTGATTAATTGGGTGTGACATTTAATTACTATATAATAGTAAGTTAATTAAATTAAACGGAAAGAAAGAATAAAGGAGCTAACCAAACAGGTCCGTAAAGGGAGTTGGTGCAGTTAACCCACTATGGGATTAACTGACCACTCGTTGTCAGTTATGTAACATATATGATATATACGTATACTATTATACAAGTTCGTATATTTCATCAGAGCAAAAGTAGAGAGAAAAGAGAGAAATACACAGGGGGAATTGAGAGATTGGAAGTAGAATCCATATCATCTTCACAGAGTTTGCAAGGGGTAATTCTTTTGTCCCAATTTTATTTCACGTACTATGTTTCCTTCATTAACATATATTCTAAGTTCTCTGTGTATGGGAAGAAATTGCAATGGTTGATTGTATGCTTATATATGTGTTATTATATGATTATAACATGTTTGATATTCGGTATGAATAATTTAAAATAGTTGAATTCATGAAATTAGGCCTTAATTGGGTTTACGAAAAGTTCTTTTCCATTTACGTGTTTTAAAAGTTCTTTGTGAATGGAGAGATTTGACAACTCTTGATTATATGTCTATATAGGTGTTACTAATGGTTAATAACATATTATATGTCATATATGCATAACTTTCAGTGATCACAACATCGAATTTTGTTTAAATTGGGTTTTCAAAATTAATAGAGTATAAAAGTTGTACATATGGCCCATATGGCCCTTACGTACAAATTTTATGCCATGAATCGTTTGTTTAACTGTAAATTGATTTCAGAATATGTTAGTATGTGGAATTACGAAAAGAATGCAACTAAAATTGTATAAATTGGTTAAGAAACACAGTTTTGGTGATTGAATTCGCTAAATGTGTTGAAATATGAAGAAATTAGTAAAAATAATATTTTTATTCTTAAAAGTTGATTTTATAATGTTTATATTAGTAATATCATGAAATGCATGCTTGGTGTTATTGTTAACAAAATTCTAGCTTTTGGGTATGCGAATTCAGTAGAAATTGGGAAATTGGAGTGTTGGGTCGTAACTAAGGCTGAAGCTGCTGCAGTTTCTGTCTGCGTACTGGCGCAGCTGCGCCGGGTGGGTTTCTGAAGTCAAGCACAGCGCAGCTGCGCCGGTGCCAAAACTTGGCGTAGCGCTGCTGCGCCGGCCCTGAGCAGTGATAGTTTGTTTTCTTTTTTAAAAAGTTGCAGGCCATGATATGTTACCTACCTAACCTATTATGCATGATATTACAAGACGCAATAACATAATTGTAATGTATTGCAATACAATAATGAAGAATTTAAGCATTACTTAATAAGTTATATAATGATTGGAACTCAATGTTCGTAAGAGTTAGAGGTGAGAAGGGAATGCTAAAGCTTTACATTTTATAATAGTCGGTGGGGATAACCTATATGGTTAGACCTTAAGTTAAAGGTTATAACGTAACTAAGATGGAGAATTAACCCTATAAGGTTAATGACAGAATAGCTAATCGGTATTGCGATTTCATTGGTATATGTAGGGGTAATTAGCAAACGGTTATTATAACTCGTAGCTTGTGCAAGAGGCAAGTTTCTTTACCCTAACTCTATTATGATTAAGCAAGTATTCTATCCCTAAATTGTTATCGTCAAACAAGTGTCTAAACGTTACTTTATTGAGCAAGTTTTCTATTCTGGAAATACTATAATGTTCTTGTTCTTAGTTATTCAAGTTCAAGATTACGTATGAGATATTACTTCAGTTATACAATACTTATTCAATTTTATACTCTTGAGAATTTATTATTTGATTTGAGCATTGTTTATTGTTGAACCTTATAGGACTAGTAAACCCTTATTGATTCGACTAGTCCATCGTTGATGAACGTTTCAAATTCTAGAATACTTATTGAGCTTATCCAAACCAACTTTCCTTTGGTGCGGACTTTGATGTCAAACTGAGATGAGCAACTCTTTAATAGGGGATTATTTACGCTTTAGCGTTGAGTTATTATGCACAGTATGGTACTAAGGGCTGATCCCCCTAAGTACGAGAAGTAGAGTCCATAGTCTTTTGACTGTTAAAGGTTTGAAGTTTAACACTTTACAACCTAGGACATAGTTCGAGGTCTTATGACCCTCAGATGTTATTTTGATTCTGGTCATTCATTCTTGAGTCAAAAGTTGAGTTTTCTTTATTCAGATGTCTTTGATTCATTCGCATGTTATTATATTGTTGTCATATTATTATACTTGTGGGCAATCGTGCTCACTCTTGCGTAATAATAACATTGCAGTTAAGAACGAAAGGTCCGACGAGCCTTCTACTAGCAAAGGCGAAGGCAAGGTCAACAAGTGATGAAGACTTGTTGTTTATTTTTATATGTTTATGTTTCAGACTTATGTTAAAGTTGTGTTCGACTTATTTAATTGTTTATGTTTCCGCATTTGAGATTTAAGGTTAGTATGACCTGGGATTAATGTATTTATTTTTCAGATGTTGTAACCCTTTAAGGGGAGGATTTATTTCTTTTTATTGCATAGTTTGCATTTATTATGGGTAGATAGATAGATGATATTTGTACAGTGAACACCAAATCCCGTGGAATCGAAGTACCCGAATTTGGGGGTGTCACAGGTTTGTATCAGAGCCGTAGGTTATGAACCTTAAGTGGGAAAAAACCTTAGGATAGTAGCCTTTTTAGAGATCGAGAACATAGTAATGATAACTCTTATCGAGTTCTAAGAAAGATAATAACTTATCTTATATGCTATGTGCTTATACTTATATACTTGAGTACCGATTAGCATCACGTAATTACTAAAACTTAAAAATTTTATTTGTCAGGATGACGGATGCTGGAGAACCTAGTCAGTCCAGGGACCTTGTACCCCTAGAGGCTAAAGAGGAGGAGCCCCGAGATATCCACGTAGTCTGGGAGTAGTTAGTCCTACGAGAGCCATCACCCTTGATCACAATCATTGGTCAGGAGTATGTGCCGGTGTCTAATTCAGAGGAGGACTCTGCGAAAGACCCTGAGGAGATTGAAGTTCAGGCTGAGGCCGCTGAAGAGGAGGAGGAAGACCCTGAAGAGTTCCCGTCGAGCTCTATCAGTGCCGAGATGTATGACGAGCTGTATGACCGTAACATAGAATTACGTGATTCTATTCAGGAGCTGAGGGAGACTGTGCAGGAGCTGAGGGAGAGGTCAGTTACTCAACAGTCAACCATCGAGCTGAGGGATGGAGAGGTTGAGACTCTTCACACACGGTTGGGAAATGTAAAGTGGGATTTGGCTCACGAGAAGGGCCAAACCGAGCAGATGTCAGAGGAAATAGAAGAATTAAAGAATAAACTAAAAGAGAAATCAGCAAGGCTAGCCATAGCAGAGGAAGCCTAGGTAAGGGAATCACGACGAGCAAATCTCGCAGAAGACAACTGTCGGGCGAAGAAGGCTAAGCTTGAGGAGACGTATTCTACACTTCAGAATGCAATTGATGAAGCCCGAGATCGGGTTATGAGGTACCCAATTCAGTTCGAAGGACTACCGTCTTACATGCTAGATCGCAGGACGATGTCCCGGATTATGGAAGAAGAGCGTGGCAAAGCTGTTCGTCGCCTTAATGGGCAGTGATAGGAATATTTGATTTTGTGAAACCTATCTGGTAGTTAATAATGTAAATTCCAATGTGTTTATAAATAGAGGAATATTTTATGTTTTAATTCCTGTAGATTCTTTATCTCGGGATAGTTGATGTAAATAGTAGTGATGCTATCGTGTTATGTTAAAACTTTTGATTTAATAAAATATCAGAGTTTATTTGAGATAATGTGTTGACTGATTTAGTCTAAATGTTTAAGTTAAGCCTTAGATATTTAGAGAATTGAATAAAGATCTAATACGCGTATTTCTTAACAGAAAAATGCCGCCAAAAAGACGACCTAACCGTCGACAGGCCCAAGAAGGGTCAACGAACAACAACGACGACGCCAATGCTAACCCCGTTTAGCAGTTGGCGAACTTACTTATTGGAGCGCTTAACAACCAACCTCAAGCTCCACTAAACGCAACGTTCAAGGACATCAAGGAGGTGGGACCGCCAGAGTTTAAAGGCACCATGAACCCGATAGAAACTCAAACCTGGGTCATGGAGATGGAAAAAGTTTTCGACGTCGCCAGAGTCAGAGAAGACCAGAAAATCGCCTACTCAACGTTCATGCTGAAATCCGAAGCCAGCTATTGGTGGCAAGCGAATAAGGTCCGGGGAGGTGAAGGTGTGATTACCTGGGAGAGGTTCAAAGAGATGTTCTTTGAGATGTACTTTTCGATCAGTTCGCAGAATCAAATGGAGATTCAGTTTCTAGAGCTGAAACAGGGGAATATGTCTGTACCAGAATATGCGGTGAAATTCAATGAGTTGGCTAGGTTTGCCACGTATCAAGTGCACACCGATCAGAGGAAGGCAAGGAGGTTTGAACAGGGCCTGAAGCCCTAGTTGTATAGCAAAGTGTCAATGTTTCAATTGAACACTTTTGCTGGGGTGTTGGAGAAGGCCATTCTCGCTGAGGGCGGGAGTGACGCTGTTACAAAGTATAACCAAGATCAGAAAAAGAAGAAGAGTGAAGGTGAAGGAATTAACAGGGCTAGTGGTAGCAACACGGGAGGGAGTAATAATCAGAAGAGGAGGTGGAATGATAACTCATCAACTGGGAATCAGCAAGGAGGTCAGAAGAAGAGGATCGAAGCATGTCCGACCTGTAGGAAAGCTCACCTGGGGGTCTGTATGAAGGGAAAACGAGTATGCTACAATTGTGGTCAGGAAGGCCACATAGCACCTAACTGTGCGAACCCAAAGAAGGGCGCTTGCTTCACTTGCTGCTCAAAGGACCATCTGGCAAGGGACTGTCCCAAGAAGGGATCTGGAGGGGCAGGATCAGGATGGAACAAGGGAAACAGTGGTGGAAGTGCTCTAACTATCACGGGACCAACTGCAACCAACCGACCAACTGCCAGAACCTTTAACATGACTGTGCAGGATGCTGTACAGTCTCGTGATGTGGTGTCAGGTATCATTCCGATCAATAAAGTTAATGCTTATATACTATTTGATTCGGGTGCTACTTGTTTATTTATATCCGATGACTTTGCTAAGAACTTAGAATTGCCTATGGACGAGTTAGAATACCCCATGAACATAGAGATTGCGAATAGAGAAGTGATCCTTGTTAAGTATGTACACAAGAACTGTAGGGTGGATATTAAGGGTAACATTATGAATGTAGATCTTATTCCGATTAGACTTGGGGAATTTGATGTTATTCTGGGAATGGATTGGCTAGTCAATTATGGGGCTGTAATTGATTGCCAGAGGAAATGTATCAACCTTATGACCCCGTCAAAGGTTGTGTTTTATGGCAGTAAGTGGCCTAGACAAGCGAGTTGTCTGACGATGATGTAGGCCAGGAAATTGTTAAGACAAGGCTGTGTAGGATATTTAGCCTACATAGTCAATAGTCGTAAAGAAAATCCGAAAGTGGAAGATATACCAGTCGTGAGGGACTTCATAGACATATTTTCGGATGATCTGCCAGGACTTCCGCCAGATAGAGAGGTTGAGTTTCTGATCGATTTGGCGCCAGGGACGGCCCCAATATCGAAGGCACCATACCGGATGGCTCCGATAGAGATGAAAGAGTTGATGGTACAACTTCAAGAGTTACTGGACAAGAAGTACATCCAATCAAGCGTATCGCCGTGGGGAGCGCCGGTGTTGTTTGTGAAGAAGAACGATGGGACGATGCGGCTTTGCATTGACTACAGAGAACTGAATAAGGTCACAATTAAAAATAGATATCCATTACCGAGGATCGACGATCTGTTTAACCAATTGAAGGGCGCAAGGTACTTTTCAAATATAAACTTGAGGAGTGGCTATCATCAGCTGAAGGTGAGGCCAGAGGATGTTTCGAAGACAGCATTTAGGACTCGATATGGTCATTACGAATTTCTAGTAATATCATTTGGTCTCACGAATGCCCATGCAGCATTCATGGGCTTAATGAATGGAGTGTTCAAGCCATTTTTGGACAAATTCGTGGTGGTCGTTATCGACGACATTTTGGTATACTCGAAGACCAAGGAAGAACATGTAGAACATCTGAAGTTAACATTAGAGGCGTTGAGAAGAGAGAAGTTGTACGCCAAATTTTTGAAATGTGAATTCTGGATTGAAAGAGTGAAATTTCTTGGACATGTGATCGATAAGGACGGAATTTCGATAGATCCCTCCAAGGTCGAAGCTGTGATGAATTGGGATCAGCCGAAAACACCGTCGAAAGTGAGGAGTTTTCTTGGATTGGCGGGTTATTATAGAAGATTCATTCAGGACTTTTCCAAGATCGCAACTCCGCTGATGAATTTGATTAGAAAATCGGTGAAATTCGTGTGGACGGAGAAGTGTGAGGAAAGCTTCCAAGAGCTTAAGAGGAGGTTGAGTTCAGCACCTGTGTTATCCCTTCCGAACGACACAGGAAATTTTGTGGTTTATAGTGATGCATCGCATAAAGGGCTTGGCTGTGTGCTTATGCAAAACGGCAGGGTCATTGCGTATGCGTCACGACAATTGAAAGACTATGAGAAGGGGTATCCGACCCATGACTTGGAGTTAGCTGCAGTGGTATTTGCTTTGAAAATTTGGAGACATTATCTCTATGGGGAGAAGTGTGAAATATATACAGACCACAAGAGTCTGAAATATATTTTTACACAGAAGGACTTGAATATGCGCCAGAAAAGGTGGCTGGAGTTAATTAAGGACTATGACTGTGAAATCTTATACCATCCGGGTAAGGCTAATGTGGTCGCCGATGCCTTAAGCAGGAAGGGCCGGGAGAAATTGATGATGTTGACTGCTCAGGAGGAGCTAATTTCAGTAATGGAAAAACTAGAATTGGAAGTGAAGTATCCGATGGAGATTGACGAGAAGTTGTTTCAGATGCAAACTGGTACAACCCTATTGGATAAAGTTAAGGAAGCTCAACTTCAGGACGAAGAATGTGAGAAGGTTAAGAAAAAGATATCTGAAGGAACCGAACCGAGATTCAAGATAGACAGTGAGGGACTACTGAGATTTGAGAACAGAGTTTGGGTACCGTCAGTGCCAGAGATTAAGAATGACATTTTGAGTGAGGCTTATAGCTGACGGTATTCGATTCACCCCGGTAGTACCAAGATGTACCAGGATCTTCGACAACACTTCTGGTGGCCGAATTTGAAACGAGATGTTGCTGAGTGTGTTGTAAAGTGTCTAACCTGTCAGAAATTGAAAGCAGAACATCAGAGATCGAGTGGTTTGCTACAACCCCTGGAAATCCCAGAATGGAAATGGGAGCACATTACGATGGATTTCGTGGTCGGCCTTCCGACGACTCAGAAAGGCTACGACGCAGTATGGGTTATCGTTGACCGACTGACGAAATCCGCACACTTCCTTTCGATCAAAATTAGATTCAACTTAGACCAGTTGTCAAGACTATATATGAAAGAGATTGTTTCAAGGCACGGAGTTTCGATGTCAATAGTTTCCGACAGAGATCCGCGTTTCACATCGAACTTCTGGAAACGACTACAGGAATGCATGGGGACACGGTTGAGAATGAGTACGATTTATCACCCACAGATAGACGGGCAGAGCGAAAGAACGATCCAGACATTGGAAGATATGCTGAGAGCATGCATTATGGATTTCAAAGACAACTGGGATGACCACCTACTGCTTGTGGAATTTGGTTACAACAACAGTTACCACGCTAGTATTGGCATGCCGCCTTACGAAGCGTTGTACGGAAGAAAATGCAGAACCCTACTAGGATGAAGATGGCGAAACTACTAGGTCCAGAACTGGTACAGCAGACAGCAGAGATAGTTAAAGTGATCAGAACAAGACTGGTAGCAGCTCAAGATAGGCAGAAGAAGTATGCCGATCCACACCGTAAAAATGTTGAGTTTGAATCGGGTAGCTTTGTTTTTTTAAAAGTCTCTCCCTAGAAGGGAAAGATCAGATTCAGTAAGAAGGGGAAATTGAGCCCGAGGTTCATTGGACACTTTGAGGTACTGCGAAGGATTAGAGAAGTTGCGTATGAGGTAGCCTTACCTCCGGGGCTCGAGAATATCCACAACGTCTTCCGTATTTCAGTTTTACACCCCTACAAACCCGATTACAAGCACGTGATCGAATATGTTCATTTGTTTTATTTAAAGAGACTTTCATATTGTTTCATCCGTACATCTCACACAAGTCTTTATTTAAAGAGACTTTCTTATTGTTTCATTTGTTCTCTAAAATTATCAAAGAAAGAGATGATTATGAGTCCTATTACTTCGTTCTAATTTGATTAGCATCGAAAGGAGCATTCCAAGACTATCGCGTTAAAAACGATGTGTACATCTCACACAACTCCTGATTTAGGGGAGAACTTGTTATTGTTTCATTGGCTCCCTCAAATTATCAAAGAAAGAGGTGATTATGAGTCTTATGACTTCTTTCTATTTAGATTAGCATTAAATGGCGCAATCCTATCAATAGCGCCTTCAAAACGATCCATACTGTGACGAACAAGATTTTTGTAATTTAATTTGAATATTTATTGAATTAAATAAATATTTTTCGATGATTTAATTATTGAGTTAAATAATTAATTGATGAAATTGTGGTAGATTAATTTAATTATATGTGTCACATTAGTTAAATTAATGTGATGAATTTTTATATTCAAAGTATGTATTTAATTGAGCTTATTTGATTAATATTTTAATTAATAAGCATAATATTATTCTAATTAATGTAATAATTAATTAGAGATTTAATGATTTGACATAATTAATAAATAAGAATTTTAATTATGTGACTATGTGAATTATTGTGGAATTATGTAATTTTATTTAAATAGGATTATTTGATTAATTGGGTGTGACATTTAATTAACTATATAATAGTAAGTAATTAAATTAATGGGAAAGGAGGAATAAGGGACAAGCCAAACACGGCCCTAGGGGGAGTTAGCCAGTTAACCCACTAAGGGACCAACTGACCACTCACTCTACTCACTTCGTATATTACATATATACATATTATATTATACCTTATATACATATCATATCAGTTCTATATTGATATTCACATTTCAGAGAGAAACGTAGAGAGAAATACACAAAGAGAATTGAGAGATTGGAACTAGAATCCATATCATCTTCACAGAGTTTGCAAGGGGTAATTCCTTTGTCCCAGTTTTATTTCACGTACTATGTTTCCTTCATGAACATATATTCTGAGTTCCCTGTGTATGGGAAATTTTTTAACAATTTTTGATTATATGCTTATATATGTGTTATTATATCATTATAACATGTTTTGTATTTGGTATAAATGAATTAAAATAATCGAATTCATGTAATTAGGCCTTAATTGGGTTTTCAAAATTTTACATAGTTTTTTCATTTACGTGCTTTAAAAATTCTCTGTGAATGGGAAAATTGATATTTATTCATTATATGGCTATATGTGTGTTCATATGTGTTTCTAACATATTATATGCCATATATGCATAACTTTCAGTGATCACACCATGGAATTTTGTTGATAATTGGATTTTCAAAAGTTACAGAGTATAGAAATTGTACATATGGCCCTTACGTACAAAATTTACACGCCTTATACGTTTATTTAACTTAAATTGATACTTGCATGTAATTATATACGTTTAAACGAACAAAATGAAAGTTAAACGAACGGATTCGGTGTTATAACGAATCCGTAACGTTGAATTTCTTGTTTTCCTTCAAAACTTTACAAAATATTGAAAACAGTGAAAATAGATGTCTTGGATTGTGTAAATACATGATTTAAAATGCTAAGATCATGCTAGAAATGTTATATAATATTTCTGTGGAGTTTTTACATTATGGGTAGCCTTATAATTCATTACGTTAGTTTAATTTGGATTTATTTGGGCTACTCTGTGTGTTCATCGTGAACCAGGGAGTGCACCAGCTGGGGGACCAGCCCCAATGGGTGTTCATGGGCATTAGGACCCGCCCCAGCGGGTATAAGGGCTGTCCGGGAGCCTTTTTTTTGGTTTCCGAGATTGTTTTGACCTCCTGTGGTAAAATAAGCATAACTTTTTCATAAGAACTCCGATTAAGGCGATTCAAGATGATTCGGAAAGATAACGAGTAGACCTACAACTTTTATTCTTTAAGTTTTTCAATTTGATATCGTTAAAATGGGTAAAAATGGCTATCGTTGTGACTGATGCGTATTCGGAGGCAATCGGAGGGCTTCGGACATGCACGCACACAAGTGTAGTGTTCTCGATAATAAAAGATGTTGTTTTAAGTTACATACATGAATATTATATGATTTGAAGTTCATGATTAATAAATTAAGTTATTGACATGTATAAGATAATGTGAAGGTTCAAGTTAACAAACTAAGTGCGAACTTGAATATCGTAATTGTTAAACTTGATTATGATTGTTTAAAGGGCTATACATGTGTGATATGCATGTTGTGAGTTTACATTCATGTTATGTGGTTAGCCATTGAGTAATATTATAAACCAAGTTGTAAGTCGAACTTAAGTGAATAGTTCAACAGTTAAACATGGTAGTTATGAAAACTAATCGATGTCGTTTACATAATGTAATGTGTAGGACGTTGAGGAAGTGAATTGTAATTATATTTGTAGCTTGTGCAAGAGGCAAGTATCCTATCCCTAACTTATTGATTTAGCAAGTTTCCTAAATTCTAATTTATTCATTTATTAATTCTTAGACTTGTGTTTCTATATTGAGTAAGCTCGTGTTCTTAATTGTTCAAGTTCGAAATTCATATTAGATATTGTAACTCTTTTAAAAGCATGATTCAGTTATACAATACTTATTCGATTGTATACTCTTGAGATTTATTATTCAAGTTGAATATCGATGTTATTGTTGAACCTTATAGGACTAGTGAACCGTTATTGATTCGACTAGTCCATAGTTGAACGTTCTAAATTCCAAAATACTTATTGAGCTTTTCCAAACCAAACTTCCTTTGGTGCGGACTCTGATGTCAAAACTGAGATGAACAACCCTGTAAAAGGGGATTATTTACGCTTTAGCGTTGAGATATTGTGCACAGTATGGTACTAAGGGTTGATCCCCCTAAGTACGAGAAGTAGAGTCCATAGTCTTATGACTGTTAAAGGTTTAAAGTATAAACACTTTACAACCTAGGACATAGTTCAAGGTCTTATGACCCTAAGATGTTATTTTGATTCCTGTTATTTATCCTCGAGTCAAAAGTTGAGTTTCTTTATTCAGATGTCTTTGATTCACTCGCATGTTATTATATTGTTGTCATATTATTATACTTGTGGCAATCGTGCTCACTCTTGCGTAATAATAACATTGCAGTTAAGAACGAAAGGTCCGAAGAGCCTTCTACTAGCAAAGGCAAGGGCAAGGTCAACAAGTGATGAAGACTTGTTGTTTATTTATATGTTTATGTTTCAGCTTTATGTTAGTTGTGTAAGACTATTTATTTGTTATGTTCCGCACAGATGTTTAAGGTTAGTATGACCTGGGATTTATTTTATTTATTACTCAGATGTTGTAACCCCATAAGGGGAGGATTTAATTCAATTTATTGCATGGTTTGCATTTACTATGGGTAGATAGATAGATGATATTCGTAAAGTGAACACCAAGTCTAGTGAAATTGAAGTACTCGAATTTGGGGGTGTCACACATACATCTCACACAAGTCTTCATTTAGGGAGACCTTCTTATTGTTTCATTAGTTCTCATAAATTGTCAAAATATAGGTGATTATGAGTCATATTACTTCGTTCTAGTTGAAATTAGCATCAAAAGGAGCAATCCAATCAATATCGCATCCAAAACGATGCGTAGATCTCACACAAGCCTTCATTTAGGGAGACCTTCATATTGTTTCATTGGTTGTATCAAATTTACAAATAAAGAGGTGATTAAGAGTTGTATTACTTCGTTCTACATTGATTAGCGTTAAAAGGAGAAACCCATGACTATGGCGTTCAAAACTATACGTACATCTCACACAATTTTTCATTTTGGGAGACCTTATTGTTTCATTGGAGTTCTAAAATTGTCAAAAAAATAGGTGATTAGGAGTCCTATAACTTCGTTCATGTTTGATTAGCATCAAAAGGAGCAACTCCATGACTATCGCGTTCAAAACCATGCATACATCTCACACAAATTTTCATTTAAGGAGACCTTCTTATTGTTTCATTGGTTCTCTAAAATTGACAAAGAAATAGGTGATTAGGAGTTCTATTACTTCGTTCTAATATGATTAGCATCAAAAGGAGCAATCCCATGACTATCGCGTTAAAAACGATGCGTAGTACATCTCACACAAGTCCTGATCTAGGAAGACCTTCTTATTGTTTCATTGGTTTTCTCAAATTGTCAATGAAAGAGGTTTTTACGTGTCCTATGACATCGTTCTAGTTTAATTTGCATCAAAATGAGCAATCCTATCACTAGTGCCTTCAAAACGATCCGTACATCTCACATAAGTCTTCATTTAGGAAGACCTTCTTATTCATTACTTCTCTCAAATTGTCAAAATATAGGTGATTATGAGTCATATTACTTCGTTCTAATTAAAATTAGCATCAAAAGGAGAAATCCAATCAATATCTCATCCAAAACGATGCGTAAATCTCACAAATATCTTCATTTAGGGAGACCTTCATATTGTTTCATTGGTTGTATCAAATTTACAAAGAAAGAGGTGATTAAGAGTTGTATTACTTCATTCTACATTGATTAGGGTTAAAAGGAGAAACCCATGACTGTGGCGTTCAAAACCATGCGTACATCTCACACAAGTCTTCATTTAGGGAGACCTTATTGTTTCATTGGTGTTCTAAAATTATCAAAGAAATAGGTGATTAGGAGTCCTATAACTTCGTTCTTGTTTGATTAGCATCAAAAGGAGCAATTCCGTGACTATTGCGTTCAAAACCATGCATACATCTCACACAAGTCTTCATTTAAGGAGACCTTCTTATTGTTTCATTGGTTCTCTAAAATTATAAAAGAAAGAGGTGATTAGGAGTTCTATTACTTCGTTTTAATATGATTAGCATCAAAAGGAGCAATCCCATGACTATCGCGTTAAAAACGATGCGTAGTACATCTCACACAAGTCTTGGTTTAGGAAGACCTTTCTATTGTTTCATTGGTTTTCTCAAATTGTCAATAAATGTGGTTTTTACGAGCCCTATGACTTCGTTCTAGTTTGATTTGCATCAGAAGGAGCAATCCTATCACTAGTGCCTTCAAAACGATCCGTACATCTCACACAAGTCTTCATTTAGGAAGACCTTCTTATTGTTTCATTAGTTCTCTCAAATTATAAAAATATTGGTGATTATGAGTCCTATTACATCGTTCTAGATGAAGATAGAATCAAAAGGAGGAATCCCATCACTATCGCATCCAAAACGATGCGTAGATCTCACATAAATCTTCGTTTAGGGAGACCTTCATATTGTTCCATTGGTTGATTCAAATTTACAAAGAAAGAGGTGATTAAGAGTTGTATTACTTCGTTCTACTTTGATTTGCGTCAAAAGGAGAAACCCATGACTATCACGTTCAAAACCATGCGTACATCTCACACAAGTTTTCATTTAGGGAGACCTTCTTATTATTTCATTGGTGCTCTAAAATTGTCAAAGAAAGAGGTAATTAAGAGTCCAATAACTTCGTTCTAGTTTGATTAGCATCAAAAGGAGCAATCCCATGACTATCGCGTTCAAAACGATGCGCACATCTCACACAAGTCTTTATTTAGAGAGACTTTCTTAATGTTTCATTTGTTCTCTAAAATTATCAAAGAAAGAGATGATTATGAGTCCGATTACTTCGTTCTAATTTGATTTGCATCAAAACGAGCATTCCATGACTATCGCGTTAAAAACGATGTCTACAACTCACACAAGTCTTGATTTAGGGGAGAACTTTTTATTGTTTCATTGGTTTCCTAAAATTATCAAAGAAAGAGGTGATTTTGATTCCTATAACTTCTTTCTATTTAGATTAGCATTAAATGGAGCAATCCTATCAATAGCGCGTTCAAAACGATTCGTACATCTCACACAAGTCTTCATTTAGGGAGACCTTCTTACTGTTTCATTAGTTCTCACAAATTGTCAAAATATAGGTGATTATGAGTCATATTATTTTGTTCTAGTTGAAATTAGCATCAAAAGGAGTAATCCAATCAATATCGCGTCCAAAATGATGCGTAGATCTCACATAATTCTTCATTTAGGGAGACATTCATATTGTTTCATTGGTTGTATTAAATTTACAAAGAAAGAGGTGATTAAGAGTTGTATTACTTCGTTCTACTTTGATTAGCGTTAAAAGGAGAAACCCATGACTGTGACGTTCAAAACCATGCGTACATCTCACACAAGTCTTCATTTAGGGAGATCTTATTGTTTCATTGGTGTTCTAAAATTGTCAAAGAAATAGGTGATTAGGAGTCCTATAACTTCGTTCTTTTTTGATTAGCATCAAAAGGAGCAATTCCATGACTATCGCGTTCAAAACCATGCATACAGCTCACACAAGTCTTCATTTAAGGAGACATTCTTATCGTTTCATTGGTTCTCTAAAATTGTCAAAGAAAGAGGAGATTAGGAGTTCTATTACTTCGTTCTAATATGATTAGAATCAAAAGGAGCAATCCCATGACTATCGCGTTAAAAACGATGCGTAGTACATCTCACACAAGTCTTGATTTAGGAAGACCTTCTTATTGTTTCATTGGTTTTCTCAAATTGTCAATGAAAGACGTTTTTATGAGTCCTATGACTACTTTCTAGTTTGATTTGCATCAAAAGGAGCAATCCTATCACTAGTTCCTTCAAAACGATCCGTACATCTCACACAAGTCTTCATTTAGGAAGACCTTCTTATTGTTTCATTAGTTCTCTCAAATTGTAAAAATATAGGTGATTATGAGTCCTATTACACGTTCTAATTGAAGATAGAATCAAAAGGAGAAATCCCATCACTATCGCATCCAAAACGATGCGTAGATCTCACACAAGTCTTCATTTAGGGAGACCTTCATATTGTTCCATTGGTTGTTTCAAATTTACAAAGAAAGAGGTGATTAAGAGTTGTATTACTTCGTTCTACTTTGATTAGCGTCAAAAGTAGAAACCCATGACAATCACGTTCAAAACCGTGCGTACATCTCACACAAGTCTTCATTTAGGGAGGCCTTCTTATTATTTCATTGGTGCTCTAAAATTGTTAAAGAAAGATGTGATTAGGAGTCCTATAACTTCGTTCTAGTTTGATTAGCATCAAAAGGAGCAATCCCATGACTATCGCGTTCAAAACGATGCGTACATCTCACACAAGTCTTTATTTAAAGAGACTTTCTTATTGTTTCATTTGTTCTCTAAAATTATCAAAGAAAGAGATGATTATGAGTCCTATTACTTCGTTCTAATTTGATTAGCATCAAAAGGAGCATTCCATGACTATCGCGTTAAAAACGATTGGTACATCTCATACAAGTCTTGATTTAGGGGAGAACTTCTTATTGTTTCATTAGTTCCCTCAAATTATCAAAGAAAGAGGTGATTATGAGTCCTATGACTTCTTTCTATTTACATTAGCATTAAATGGAGCAATCCTATCAATAGCGTCTTCAAAACGATCCGTACATCTCACACAAGTCTTTATTTAGGGAGACCATCTTATTGTTTCATTAGTTCTCACAAATTATCAAAATATATGTGATTATGAGTCGTATTACTTTGTTCTAGTTGAAATTAGCATCAAAAGGAGCAATCCAATCAATATCGCGTCCAAAACGATCTGTAGATCTCACACAAGTCTTCATCTAGGGAGACCTTCATATTGTTTCATTGGTTGTATCAAATTTACAAAGAAAGAGGTGATTAAAAGTTGTATTACTTAGTTCTACTTTGTTTAGCGTTAAAAGCAGAAACCCATGACTGTGGTGTTCAAAACCATGCGTGCATCTCACACAAGACTTCATTTAGGGAGACCTTATTGTTTCATTGGAGTTCTAAAATGGTCAAAGAAAGAGGTGATTAGGAGTCCTATAACTTCGTTCTTATTTGATTAGCATCAAAAGGAGCAATTCCGTGACTATCGCGTTCAAAACCATGCATACATCTCACACAAGTCTTCATTTAAGGAGACCTTATTGTTTCATTGGTTCTCTAAAATTATCAAAGAAAGAGGTGATTAGGAGTTCTATTACTTCGTTCTAATATGATTAGCATCAAAAGGAGCAATCCCATGACTATCGCGTTAAAAATGATGCGTAGTACATCTCACACAAGTCTTGATTTAGAAAGACCTTCTTATTGTTTCATTGGTTTTTCAAATTGTCAATGAAAGAGGTTTTTACGAGTCCTATGACTTCGTTCTAGTTCGATTTTCATCAAAAGGAGAAATCCTATCACTAGTGCCTTCAAAACGATCCGTACATCTCACACAAGTCTTCATTTAGGAAGACCTTCTTATTGTTTCTTTAGTTCTCTCAAATTGTAAAAATATAGGTGATTATGAGTCCTATTACATCGTTCTAGTTGAAGATAGAATCAAAAGGAGCAATCCCATCACTATCGCGTCCAAAACGATGCGTAGATCTCACACAAGTCTTCGTTTAGGGAAACCTTTATACTGTTCCATTGGTTGTTTCAAATTTACAAAGAAAGAAGTGATTAAGAGTTGTATTACTTCATTCTACTTTGATTAGCGTTAAAAGGAGAAACCCATGACTATCACGTTCAAAACCATGCGTAAATCTCACACAAGTCTTCATTTAGGGAGACCTTCTTATTATTATTTCATTGGTGCTCTAAAATTGTCAAAGAAAGAGGTGATTAGGAGTCCTATAACTTCGTTCTAGTTTGATTAGCATCAAAAGGAGCAATCCCATGACTATCGCGTTCAAAACGATGCGTACATCTCACACAAGTCTTTATTTAAAGAGACTTTCTTATTGTTTCATTTGTTCTCTAAAATTATCAAAGAATGAGATGATTATGAGACTTATTACTTCATTTTAATTTGATTAGCATTAAAAGGATAATTCCATGACTATCGCGTTAAAAACGATGTCTACATCTCACACAAGTCTTGATTTAGGGGAGAACTTCTTATTGTTTCATTGGTTCCCTCAAATTATCAAAGAAAGAGGTGATTATGAATCCTATGACTTCTTTCTATTTAGATTAGAATTAAATGGAGCAATCCTATCAATAGCGCCTTCAAAACGATCCGTACATCTCACACAAGTCTTCATTTAGGGAGACCTTCTTATTGTTTCATTAGTTCTCACAAATTATCAAAATATAGGTGATTATGAGTCATATTACTTCGTTCTAGTTGAAATTAGCATCAAAAGGAGCAATCCAATCAATATCGCGTCCAAAACGATGCGTAGATCTCACACAAGTCTTCATTTAAGGAGACCTTCATATTTTTTTTTTGCTAAATTAAGACTGTATTAAAAGAAAATGAAGATACAAAACCTCATGGGGAACCCCAATCAGAATATAGTATAGACATTATAGGACATGCCCTATGATGTCATGACTATAGAAGATTACAAGTCAAAAGCCCAACAGACTGTAGAAACATGTAAACAATAAGGCCAGACAAGTTACAAAGATGATATAAGCATCAAACCCAACATGCAGACCAGCAGCAAACCCAGCTGCCAAGACTGTCGTGGCAGCACAAGCATAGGAACAACATAGGATCAGCACCATGCACATGAGAACCAGAAAACATCCGCATGCAAACCCAAACAGCAGGATGAACTCAGCAGCCAACGCATAGAGCATAAGCCAAAATTGGCAGCAACAAGCACAACAAGGTGCCCACAAGCAGCATGCCCAAAGTGCCTTAGGCCAGCCACAGGCAGCAGACCAAATGCCAACGGCAATACCAAACCTGCAGCAATCTTATAGAAGCAACATGAAACAGGAAAAACACAAAGGCAGCCAAAGACAACCAAAACCAGAAGAACAGCACAACCCAAAACAGAAAACTCGCAGCAGCTCAAAATTACACAAACTGGAGCACAACTTGCAGCCAACCCAGCAACACCAAGCCGCAAAAATCAGCATCAGTAAACCAGATCAAACCAGCTATCTGCAGCAACAGACTACCACGGCAGGCCCAAACTAATACCCCATAACAAAGCAGCAGGGCCATGAGACACAACCGAGCAGAGAACAGCAGTATCAACAGAACGAAGAAGACTCACCAGCAGCAGCCAAGACAGCAGCAGACCAGCTAAACAAACAGCAGCAAAGTGCTTCACACGACAGCAGTAGAATGACCAGCAACAAACCATCAACCAAAGAAGCCAAACAGTACACATTCAAAGCCAGTAACACTTTAGCAGTTAACCCAGCAGCAATAACAACAAACCAGCAGCAGAAAGCAAGCTACCAAGAATGGAAGAGAAGGATAACCAGCAGAAACCAACGAATGTTTAGGCAAAACCAAGAGATCATAATCTGTTACAAAATAGCAAAGCAGAGGGCCCCAGAAAAAACCAGAACCATCAAACCAGAATTGGGGAAAACATCAACAAGAACCAGTAACAAGGAACTAGCAACAGCAAACCAAGGAACCCAAGCCATCATGCATAGCAGAAAGAATCAGCAGCAGCCAACTGATAGAACACAGCAGCAGGTAGCACCAGCCTACAACCCCTGCCAGCTACAGAGCAAGATGCCTAAAACATGAAAAATTCCTAACTTTTTGAAATTTTACAATTGAGTGAAGCCTACACTTAAGCAAATGAAGAATGTCAAGGGTAATTGATCTAACAGGGCAATATTGCTTTTTAAAAATCCTCGCATTACGCTCAGACCAAATACGGTAAACCACCGCAGCAAATCCAAGGTGACGAAGACTATGATGGAAACGAGGACTAGAAAAGTGGGTAAGGTAATCAGTGATGGACCGCCAACTCCTACTAAACCCCTTCCAACCACAAAACCTAAGAACAGAGATAAGAATTCTGAAGGAGAAATCACATTGAAAGAAGAGGTGATCAAAGGACTCCGACTGAGAAGAGCAAAGCACACATAGAGGGTTGACCTGTAACCCAAAACTAATCAGCTTGTCCATAGTCCGGAGCCCTCTATGGAAAGCCAACCAAAGAAAGAAAGAATACCTAGGAGTCAAAACTTTATGCCATACCAACTTGTCCCAAATGACAATATTTCCCGCCTGTCTGATCGATTTCCAAATGGTAGAAGCCCTAACCTCCTTTGCTTTAGTAGAGTCCCAGAAGATTTCATCAGCACGAGAGGAGTCACAGTGCCTAGTAAAATCAAAAGCATCTCTGAAAATAATGAAATCATTGTGGTTTGAGGAAGGGAGATGCCAGGAAGAGTTCCTAATGATACAGCTAACAGAAGCGAAAGGGCCCAGACCAGAATTCAAAATCAAGGGAGAGTGCGGGTCGGAGGCTAAGGGGTTCTCAGAAAGCCAAGGATCAAACCAAAGATTTGTATTTTCCCCATTTCCAATATGAAACTTTATAAATTTTGAAGCAATAGTCCTCAGTTGTAAAACCTTTCGCCAAATCCAAGAGCAATCATTTGGGATCTTCATACACCAAAAGGGCTTAGATTTAATATGAAAAACACGAACCCAAGAGGCCCAGAGAGATTTAGAGTCCGAGTGAACAACTCTCCATTAATGAAGAAGAATAAGAGCTTTGTTCCAATCCTCCAACTGCTTAATGGCCAATCCCCCTTCAGAGTAAGGAAGTGAGATTTTGCTCCATGCAACCTTTGCCCCATATTTCAACAAAGAAGGACCCTTCCAAAGGAATCTACTAAGAGTAGACTTAAGATCTTTCAACACGACAGCGGGGAGAAAGAAATGGGCAGTCCAAAAAGACTGAATAGCAAAAACAACAGATTTGATCAGCTGCAATCTCCCAGCATAAGAGAGAAATTTGTTAGTCCACGAAGCAATTCTGGCCTTAACTTTCTCTAAAAGAGGATAACAATCAGCAAGACTAAGCTTGGAGGTGATTAGTGGAACCCCAAGAAATTTAGCTGGAAAGGTGCCCACTTGAAACCCCAAAGAATCAATAATAGACTCAGCTTGGATTGCAGGAACATTAGAGAGAAAACACATACTTTTCAGCCGGTTGATATGAAGACCCGAGACAGAGGAGAAATTTTCCAAGCACATTTTTATGATCTTTACCGAATCAATGTCCCCATGACAGAAGATAAGAAGGTCATCAGCAAAACAGAGGTGAGTGAGGGATAAGGATTTAGTTTGCCAATGAAACTTAAAAAAGGGGGACCTAGTTTCCTTTGAAAGGAAGAGCGTCAACACTTCCATTGCTATGACAAAAAGATAAGGGGAAAGAGGATCCCCTTGATGAAGACCTTTAGCCCCTTTGAAATATCCACAAAGAGCACCATTGACCCGAACCGAGAAGAAAGAAAATGTTATACATGCCTTAATCCAAAAAATAAATTTTGGAGGAAACTTTAGAAGCCGGAGAGCATCCAGCATGAAATCCCAATAGACAGAATCAAAGGCTTTACTAAGGTCGATTTTTAAAGCACATCTAACAGGACCCGATGACCTATGATAGTTTCTAAAGAGCTCTTGAGCAAGAAGAATATTATCCCCAATCCTCCGTCCCGGAAAAAAAGCGGCCTGACTCGAAGAGATCAAATCCGGAAGGATACTCTTAAGACGACTGGCAATGATCCTTGAAATGCACTTGTATGTCGTATTACAGCAAGAAATAGGCCGAAAACCATGCATAGAAGAAGGGTGCTGAGACTTTGGAACAAGAGCAATGGCCGTGGAATTTGAACCCCGAAGCAACCAACCCTTCTTGAAAAAAGACTGAACAACTAAGGTGAAGTCCCTCCCCACAATGTCCCAAGCAAGAAGAAAGAAATTAACATTGAAGCCATTCGGGCCAGGACTTTTATTTTTTTTCATAGATTTCAAGGTGGACAGGATTTCCCGATCGGAGATGTCTCTCTCGAGAATAGAAGCTTGATGATCCGAGACAGAGTGGGCCACCGAAGCCGCAAAATCCTGAAGATGAAAACCCCCAACCGGAGTAGACTTTCCAAGCAAGGTTCTAAAGTGCTCAACCGCAATATTTTGAATATCCACCTGTCCTGTACAGAGAATGCCATCTTTATTTTCAATAGCAAGGATTTTATTTTGATACCATCGATTCTTGATCTGATTATGGAAGAAGCCAGTATTTTTATCACCATCCTTTAGCCATTGAATTCTAGACTTTTGTTTTAGGAGCTTTTCATCACACGAAATAGCAGACCATAGATTCACAGAATGGAACCTTTGGATCTGAAGAAGAGTCAGATCAGCAGGGTTACAGGAGACAGTTGACTGAGCTTCATGAAGAAGTACCCTAGACTTTTCCACATTAGAAGATAAATTACCATTTTTAGAGTTAAGCACAATAAGGGCTCGCTTAACAGATCTAAGCTTTCCAGCCAGAACTTCAAAAGGGTCGCCTAGAACAGAGATATTCCAAGCATATTAAACCACAAGATGAAACTTTTCATGCTCACCCAAAAAGTTAAAGAACTGAAAAGGCTTTGGAATCTTTGGAAAGGATAAGCCCGTTGAAACCACAGCCGGACAATGATCAGAAATGTCCCGAGGAGTAAAGATAGCCTGAGAGTTGGGAAACCTATGAAGCCAATCACCATTAACCATAACCCGATCTAACTTTTTAAATTGAGGTTTAGTGTCACTGGAATTCCACCAGGTGTGAGAGGGCCCAACAGCACGAAGATCAAAGATTAGAAGGTCAGAGGTACAATCCAAGAAATCCTGCATACCCCCATTCCAGGAATCATCCCCTCCCATTATTTCAGAGACAGACAAGACTTCATTGAAATCCCCTAGCAAGCACCAGGGCGAACTCACTGAAGAGCTTAGGTCTCTCAAGTCCCTCCAAAGAGACTTCCTTTCAGAGGGAGTGTTGAACCCATAAATAATAATGACAAAACAAATAGTTTTAAGATCAATAGACTTAACCAAACAGTGAATAAACTGAGAAGACCTAGAAATAATATTTACAGTCCAAACATTCGGGTCCCAACCAACCCAAATTCTCCCATTCACATGATAATCATAATTAAACTGCCAAGTCCATTTATTACGGATGGCCTTTGAGACAGTATTAGCTTTGGGGCTTTTGACTCTAGTTTCGACTAGGCCAACAAAAAAGATACAATGCTTACACAAAAGAGCAAGAACACTATCCTGCTTGGACTTCATATTTACACCTCTAATATTCATAGAGCAAAAATTTACCATAAAAGAAAAGATAAGTTAAGCTGGGGGAACCCTCCCCCCTCCTCTGGCCTTTTTCTTTGAAGACTATCCCAACACTAAATCAGCCCGAGCCTTAGCCTTAAGATCACGACCAGCCTTCTCGTCAATAAGTTTTAGCTTTCCCCTAAGCAGGTTAGGAGGAGGGGTGCAGAAAAACATTAGGTCCACCAACAATATTTGAGGGGCAAGAAGCAGAGGGAGCAATCTGCTTTGGACCCTTACCCACCAAAGTCCAGCTGCCAGAAGGAGCAACAGAATCCCGAACAGAGGAGACAATAGCAGGCCCGACAGTCCCAACAGTAGCAGAGCAAGAAGGCACGGGGGGGGGGGGGGGCACAGGGGGGGGAACAAGAGTAGAGTGAGCAGCATCAATAGCAGGAACTTTAGCTTTTGGGATCCACTTATAGTTTGCTCTCGGGCATCTAATGAGGGAATGACCGAAAGATTTGTAGTGAGAGCAAAAATGAGGTCTGTTTTGATATTCCACATTGTGTAACAATCTTCTCGGTATTTGTTTCCTCATCCAAAATGACCACATCAAGAGAGGAAGGCATAGCCGATGAAGGAGAGATTTCAATACAAATCCTAGCAAAATTCATAGGTTCCAACCTCTCTGTAACCTTATCCACAAAGAGAGGAAGTCCAACCCCACTAGCAATGTAACTTAGCCCAGTAGCAGACCAATAGGACATGGGGATATTGTGGAACTTGACCCATACAAGAGCTTTGGAGCACGAATCCAACTGAAAGTCCATACCTTCCTTCCAAGGCTTTAGGCAAAGGAGCTTATTTGAGATGTACCAAGGGCCCATAGCAATGACATTTTCACGATCCTCAGGCTTTTTGAATTTAAACACAAAAAACCCCGCATCTTGCAGGAAAACATTTTGTAGCCCAAATTTGTCCCACAGTTTATGGACATTCAACTAATTTAAAAGGTAGTTTAGAATGGAGAAAACCCCCCACTAGGCACGAGCCCCAGAGGCTATTACCTTGGATAAGAACCTCAGTTGGAGGCCTAATAGAGATAGGACCATTTTCAGAACTGGGAGGAGAGGGAGGGAAGAACCAGCTTCAAAATTGGTTTGGTCATAGGGTTAGCCACAATAGAGCTCCAAGACCTCAAAGACGGCTGAACAGGCTCAGGCCCAGCATTATTCGCCTTCCCAGGGGCCGACCCAGAGGCATCCCCAAACTGCAGAGGTTCAGGAAGTTCACCCTCTTCTAAACCAAGCCCCCCGCCGGCGATAGAAGGGTTTAACATCTTATCCAGGGCTAGAGAACTAACAGCTGTCCTGGGACTTTTGTCGAACATATCAAACGCATTTACAGTACGAATAGATTTTCCTTTGCAGGCAAACTCGTTTACATTTTCCATTGAGAACCCTTGAGCTTTAATGAAATCCATCAGCATAAGGCTGCTTCTTCGCTCATCGACAGCTTCAATGTTTCCTTGAGCAGCAATGAAAATTTCCTTCATAGTGGTACTGTGCTGGAGCCCAAGGCTTGCATCAGCCACGTTGTTGGATTTAAAAGCATCAGAGCTATCCAAAACAATCGCAGCAGTGACAGCCGGAATAGGGTTGGACTCAGCCATTGTCGCATCGTCAATGAACAGAGAGCTAGGGTTTGAAATCCCAAACTCAACAAAGAGATCACGGGAAGCACTACTGGAGGAGTTTCCAGCTGAGAGATGAGAGAAATCGACCATAACGAGGAGAAAGAAAACACAGAAAAGTAAAGATTCGAAGAAACTGTCTGAAGAAAATAAAAGAAAGGACACAATGGGAACCAAGAGAAGACGGTCTGAACAAAAGAGGCTGTAACCGAGAAAAGTAGGTGGGGAACGGAACTTTTAGGAGGGGAAAAAAGGTGGACAAGAAAAGTAAGAGAGAAGGCAGAGCAAAAAATTTAGAGAGAGAAATATTTTTCCTTGTGGAGACCTTCATATTGTTTCATTAGTTGTATCAAATTTACAAAGAAAGAGGTGATTAAGAGTTGTATTACTTCGTTCTACTTTGATTAGCGTTAAAAGGAGAAACCCATGACTGTGGCGTTCAAAACCATGCGTACATCTCACACAAATCTTCATTTAGGGAGACCTTATTGTTTCATTGGTGTTCTAAAATTGTCAAAGAAATAGGTGATTAGGAGTCCTATAACTTCGTTCTTGTTTGATTAGCTTCAAAAGGAGCAATTCCGTGACTATCGCGTTCAAAACCATGCATACATCTCACACAAGTCTTCATTTAAGGAGACCTTCTTATTGTTTCATTGGTTCTCTAAAATTATCAAAGAAAGAGGTGATTAGGAGTTCTATTACTTCGTTCTAATATGATTTGTATCAAAAAGAGCAATCCTATGACAATCGCGTTAAAAACGATGTGTAGTACATCTCACACAAGTTTTGATTTAGGAAGACCTTCTTATTGTTTCAATGGTTTTCTCAAATTGTCAATGAAAGAGGTTTTTACGAGTCATATGACTTAGTTCTAGTTTGATTTGCATCAAAAGGAGCAATCCTATCACTAATGCCTTCAAAACGATCCGTACATCTCACACAAGTCTTCATTTAGGAAGACCTTCTTATTGTTTCATTAGTTCTCTCAAATTGTAAAAATATAGGTGATTATGAGTCCTATTACATCGTTCTAGATGAAGATAGAATCAAAAGAAGCAATCCCATCACTATCGTGTCCAAAACGATGCGTAGATCTCACACAAGTCTTCGTTTAAGGAGACCTTCATATTGTTCCATTGGTAGTTTCAAATTTACAAAGAAAGAGGTGATTAAGAGTTGTATTACTTCGTTCTACTTTGATTAGAGTCAAAAGGAGAAACTCATGACTATCACGTTCAAAACCATGCGTACATCTAACACAAGTCTTCATTTAGGGAGACCTTCTTATTATTTCATTGGTGCTCTAAAATTATCAAAGAAAGAGGTGATTAGGAGTCCTATAACTTCGTTCTAGTTTGATTAGCATCAAAAGGAGCAATCCTATGACTATCACGTTAAAAAGGATGCGTACATCTCACACAAGTCTTTATTTTAAGAGACTTTTTTATTGTTTCATTTGTTCTCTAAAATTATCAAAGAAAAATATGATTATGAGTCCTATTACTTCGTTCTAATTTGATTAGCATCAAAAGGAGCATTCCATGACTATCGCGTTAAAAACGATGTGTACATCTCATACAAGTCTTGATTTAGGGGAGAACTTCTTATTGTTTCATTGGTTCCCTCAAATTATCAAAAAAAAGAGGTGATTATGAGTCCTACAACTTCTTTCTATTTAGATTAGCATTAAATGGAGCAATCCTATCAATAGCGCCATCAAAACGATCCGTACATCTCACACAAGTCTTCGTTTTGGGAGACCTTCTTATTGTTTCATTAGTTCTCGCAAATTGTAAAAATATAAGTGATTATGAGTCAAATTACTTCGTTCTAGTTGAAATTAGCATCAAAAGGAGCAATCCAATCAATATCGCGTCCAAAACGATGCGTAGATATCACACAAGTCTTCATTTAGGGTGACCTTCATATTGTTTCTTTGGTTGTATCAAATTTACAAAGAAAGAGGTGATTAAGAGTTGTATTACTTCGTTCTACTTTGATTAGCGTTAAAAGGAGAAACCCATGACTGTGGCGTTCAAAATTATGCATACATCTCACACAAGTCTTCATTTAGGAAGACCTTATTGATTCATTGGTGTTCTAAAATTGTCAAAGAAATAGGTGATTAGGAGTCCTATAACTTCGTTCTTGTTTGATTAGCATCAAAAGGAGCAATTCAATGACTATCGCATTCAAAACCATGCATACATCTCACACAAGTCTTCATTTAAGGAGACCTTCTTATTGTTTCATTGGTTCTCTAAAATTGTCAAAGAAAGAGGTGATTAGGAGTTCTATTACTTCGTTCTAATATGATTAGCATCAAAAGGAGCAATCCTATGACTATCGCGTTAAAAATGATGCGTAGTACTTCTCACACAAGTCTTGATTTAGGAAGACCTTCTTATTGTTTCATTAGTTTTCTCAAATTGTCAATGAAAGAGGTTTTTACGACTCATATGACTTCGTTCTAGTTTGATTTGCATCAAAAGGAGCACTCCTATCACTAGTGCCTTCAAAACGATCTGTACATCTCACACAAGTCTTCATTTAGGAAGACTTTCTTATTGTTTCATTAGTTCTCTCAAATTGTAAAAATATAGGTGATTATGAGTCCTATTACATCGTTCTAGATGAAGATAGAATCAAAAGGAGCAATCCCATCACTATCGCGTCCAAAAAGATGCGTAGATCTCACACAAGTCTTCGTTTGGGGAGACCTTCATATTGTTCCTTTAGTTATTTCAAATTTACAAAGAAAGAGGTGATTAAGAGTTGTATTACTTCGTTCTACTTTGATTAGAGTCAAAAGGAGAAACCCATGACTATCAAGTTCAAAACTATGCGTACCTCTCACACAAGTCTTCATTTAAGGAGACCTTCTTATTATTTCATTGGTGCTGTAAAATTGTCAAAGAAAGAGGTGATTAGGAGTCCTATAACTTTGTTCTAGTTTGATTAGCATCAAATGGAGCAATCCCATGACTATCGCTTTCAAAACGATGCGTACATCTCACACAAGTCTTTATTTAAAGAGATTTTCTTATTGTTTCATTTGTTCTCTAAAATTATCAAAGAAAGAGATGATTATGAGTCCTATTACTTCGTTCTAATTTGATTGGCATCAAAAGGGGCATTCCATGACTATCGCGTTAAAAACGATGTGTACATCTCACACAAGTCTTGATTTAGGGGATAACTTCTTATTGTTTCATTGGTTCCCTCAAATTATAAAGAAAGAGGTGATTATGAGTCTTATGACTTCTTCCTATTTAGATTAGCATTAAATGGAGCAATCCTATCAATAGCGCCTTCAAAACGATCTGAACATCTCACACAAGTCTTCATTTAGGGAGACCTTCTTATTGTTTCATTAGTTCTCACAAATTGTCAAAATATAGGTGATTATGAGTCATATTACTTCGTTCTAGTTGAAATTAGCATCAAAAGGAGCAATCCAATCAATATGGCGTCCAAAACGATGGGTAGATCTCACACAAGTCTTCATTTAGGGAGACCTTCATATTGTTTCGTTGGTTGTATCAAATTTACAAAGAAAGAGGTGATTAAGAGTTGTATTACTTCGTTCTACTTTGATTAGCGTTAAAAGGACAAACCCATGACTGTGGCGTTCAAAACCATGCGTACATCTCACACAAGTCTTCATTTAGGGAGACCTTATTGTTTCATTGGAGTTCTAAAATTGTCAAAGAAATAGGTGATTAGGAGTCCTATAACTTAGTTCTTGTTTGATTAGCATCAAAAGGAGCAATTCCATGACTATCGCGTTCAAACCATGCATACATCTCACACAAGTTTTCATTTAATGAGACCTTCTTATTGTTTCATTGGTTCTTTAAAATTGTCAAAGAAAAAGGTGATTAGGAGTTCTATTACTTCGTTCTAATATGATTGGCATCAAAAGGAGCAATCCCATGACTATCGCGTTAAAAACGATGCGTAGTACATCTCACACAAGTCTTGATTTAGGAAGACCTTCTTATTGTTTCATTGGTTTTCTCAAATTGTCAATGAAAGAGGTTTTTACGAGTCCTATGACTTCGTTCTAGTTTGATTTGCATCAAAAGGAGCAATCCTATCACTAGTGCCTTCAAAACGATCTATATATCTCACACAAATCTTCATTTAGGACCTTCTTATTGTTTCATTAGTTCTCTCAAATTGTAAAAATATATGTGATTATGAGTCCTATTACATCGTTCTAGTTGAAGATAGAATCAAAAGGAGCAATCCCATCAATATCGCATCCAAAACGATCCGTAGATCTCACACAAGTCTTCGTTTAGGGAGACCTTCATATTGTTCCTTTGGTTGTTTCAAATTTACAAAGAAAGAGGTGATTAAGTGTTGTATTACTTCGTTCTACTTTGATTAGCGTCAAAAGGAGAAACCCATGACTATCACGTTCAAAACTCATGCGTACATCTCACACAAGTCTTCATTTAGGGAGACCTTCTTATTATTTCATTGGTGCTCTAAAATTTTCAAAGAAAGAGGTGATTAGGAGTTCTATAACTTCGTTCTAGTTTGATTAGCATCAAAAGGAGCAATCTCATGACTATCGCGTTCAAAACGATGCATACATCTCACACAAGTCTTTATTTAAAGAGACTTTCCTATTGTTTCATTTGTTCTCTAAAATTATCAAATAAAGAGATGATTATGAGTCCTATTACTTCGTTCTAATTTGATTAGCATCAAAACGAGCATTCCATGACTATCGCGTTAAAAATGATGTGTACATCTCACACAAGTCTTGATTTAGGGGAGAACTACTTACTGTTTCATTGGTTCACTCAAATTATCAAAGAAAGAGGTGATTATGAGTCTTATGACTTCTTTCTATTTAGATTAGCATTAAATGGAGCAATCCTATCAATAGCGCCTTTAAAATGATTCGTACATCTCACACAAGTCTTCATTTAGGGAGACCTTCTTACTATTTCATTAGTTCTCACAAATTGTCAAAATATAGGTGATTATGAGTCATATTACTTCGTTCTAGTTGAAATTAGCATCAAAAGGAGCAATCCAATCAATATCGCGTCCAAAACGATGCGTAGATCTCACACAAGTCTTCATTTAGGGAGACCTTCATATTGTTTCATTGATTGTATCAAATTTACAAAGAAAGAGGTGATTAAGAGTTGTATTACTTCGTTCTACTTTGATTAGCGTTAACAGGAGAAACCCATGACTGTGGCGTTCAAAACCATACGTACATCTCACACAAGCCTTCATTTTGGGAGACCTTATTGTTTCATTGGTGTTCTAAAATTATCAAAGAAATAGGTGATTAGGAGTCTTATATCTTCGTTCTTGTTTGATTAGCATCAAATGGAGCAATTCCATGACTATCGCTTTCAAAACCATGCATACATCTCACACAAGTCTTCATTTAAAAAGACCTTTTTATTGTGTCATTGGTTCTCTAAAATTGTCAAAGAAAGATGGGATTAGGAGTTCTATTACTTCGTTGTAATATGATTATCATCAAAAGGAGCAATCCCATGACTATCGCGTTAAAAACGATGCATAGTACATTTCACACAAGTCTTGATTTAGGAAGACCTTCTTATTGTTTCATTGGTTTTCTCAAATTGTCAATGAAAGAGGTTTTTACGAGTCCTATGACTTCGTTCTAGTTTGATTTGCATCAAAAGGAGCAATCCTATCACTAGTGCCTTCAAAACGATCCGTACATCTCACACAAGTCTTCATTTAGGAAGACCTTCTTATTGTTTCATTAGTTCTCTGAAATTGTAAAAATATAGGTGATTATGAGTCCTATTACATCGTTCTAGTTGAAGATAGAATCAAAAGGAGCAATCCCATAACTATCGCGTCTAAAACGATGCGTAGATCTCACACAAGTCTTTTTTTAGGGAGACCTTCATATTGTTCCACTGGTTGATTCAAATTGACAAAGAAAGAGGTGATTAAAAGTTGTATTACTTCTTCTACTTTGATTAGCGTCAAAAGGAAAACCCATGACTATCACTTTCAAAACAATGCGTACATCTCACACAAGTCTTCATTTTAGGAAGACCTTCTTATTATTTCATTGGTGCTCTAAAATTGTCAAAAAAAGAGGTGACTAGGTGTGACGCCCCCAAATTCCAGGACCCCCACTTGGTCTCTCGAATTCGGTTCATCACGTGCTCATGGTAATACATCACAATAATAATAATTAAATATCATACGATCACAGCGGAAAATCTATTCTAGAATAATTTACAATGATTTATTATAATTATTCCCCCAAGTCTCGCAACCTACAGTACTTAATAGATAACATAATAATATCAATAAATGACTTATTACATAATCTAACTTAAGCTTAAACATAATCAAATCCAGTCTTACTACATTATCTTAATACAACATTAAAATATTAAAACATAAAAGAGACAAGCTAGTTGGTAGCCTTGCCCTTGCCCTTATCAATGCCCGAAGGTTCGCCATGCTCTGCCTTAACTGAAATGTTTTAGGAAAAAGCAAGAATGAGCACAAATTGCTCAGCAAGTAATATACAACAAGGGTAAATGATATAATTCTCAATTCTCGAAAGGGTATAGGAAAGTTTGATAGTTCAAGGATAGCAAGAATATCAACAGTTCTCAATAACAGCCACTAAGGACAGAATAATATCAATATGATTCAATAATAAATCAATTCAAGATTTCAAGATAACTGAATACTGAGCAGTCACTAAGGACTATGAACTTCCATAGGATTTGACAGTAATAAACTGAAAATCCAACAAAAACAGATACAACAGGTGATCAGCCTAAAGTACCCTCGTTATGCATAACAATCAATCATACTCAAGTGCGCGCGTCGGTTCTCCGACAGTTATAGTTTGTTCTTCTCAGTCATATATAAGATCCCGCACCAATCAATTGGTTTTGGGTCGCTTTTCAATAATGTAAGTCTAGCCGAATCAAATGGCATAGACACTTTCACAATATTCAAGAACAACACTAAGTTCAACATGAATAATAGCTTTAATGAAATAAGAGTTCAAGTATGCTAATTCAATTCAAACGATTAAGTAGGAACTAGTTCGCAATATACAAAGATAGAATACTCGTATCCAAAGAGATAAGGTTTAGATACTCGCTTACGATATCCGTTAAATAAAGTAGTGCAAGGGTTTAGGATACTTGCCTTATGCGTAGTTTATTCACGTAAAGCTAGCCAACACTTTCGAATCCTATATATAATGTATTACATGCATAAGATTTTCATTAGTTAACACATCCGTTACACAACTTATTACTCAATATACATATATGTTACTATCTTAGTCACATGTCATACTTATACTCATATGGTATAAAATCAGATCACGAATCAAGTACATAGTTATAATATAAATGATATTATACCAACTCATCATGTTCAAGTAGCTATGATTCTTTGACCCATGGGCTTCCATTATATAAGTTAAACATTATCTTGTTACTTAATCATCACCTATGCACATATATCAGTAGGGTGTAAACCATTTCTAGCAATGTAGGCGTCATATAAGCTATCTGTCCAAAATCAGATTGTCAAACTGCATGGCTTTCAATTCCAGGCCGGCGCAGCTGCGCCATGACTAAGCCTAGGGACAGCGCAGCTGCGCAGCCCTCTGGCCAAGCCAAGGCTGAGCTGTGCCTTATGGTTTCTGTCCGGTCATGCAAGCCAACAACACCACATAGCATATAAACATATTAAAAGATACTTTTATGTTTGTACAACCTTTCCTCGTTTCAATTATATGTGATATAGATTCTAAGTCAATACTTTCAATGACTAAAAGTCATCCAAGGACACGAACTCATAAGGTCTATCATGCTCGCTTTTTAAACACTTAAAATGTTCACATAACTTGTAGTAAACATGTTCATGAGTTTTCATATCACATATATGCAACTATCATTATCATTAGTTTGAAAGCATACTTTATTTACGCAAATTTGGTTTCATTACAAGTAACATAGTAGGTAAACATGAATGATACCTTAGCAAGTCTACAAGTTCTATCAAACATGTTCATAAGTATCGAAGTTCAAATCTCAATGTAACATGCCAACGTTCACGTTTAACACTTATACTTTAATTAATAAAGTTTGCTAATACGTTCTAACACGTTCATGCTATATTATGAAATTTATATACGTAAGTTAATGTGTCCGATATGTATGTCAAGGCCATAGAAACATACTCGAAAATCAGAATATATATATGATCTTTATATGTCAAGGTTTGCCTTTAAAACTTATATTTTCGTTAGAAATGAGCACTAGTTAGGTTCACATGTCCATATTATATCATGGAACCAATATAGACAAGCTAACATGCACTTCATGTGTTTCTAAGTCATACTATTATGTTCGCAAAGTCAGAATATCAACATGGCATGTACATATATCAAAGTTCATTTATAAACTCTAAGTTTGCTTCAACACTATAAGTCTTCACCAATCATGCATAAAACATGTTTGCGCTATCTCCACGTACTCATATAGGCATGCTACTTATGTTCTTAAACTTGTTCTAAAGTGTTATTATAAGTTAGCATGTAACAGTCTGGATCAAAAGCAGAATCTGGAATCAGTGACCGGCGCAGCTGCGCAGTGCCCCAGTTCAAAACTGGCGCAGCTGCGCAGGGCCTAATCCACCAAAACGCAAGCCTAGCACTGGCGCAGCTGCGCAGCACCCTAGTATAACTAGGGCGCAGCTGCGCCGTTACCTGTACAGAGCTAGAAGCTCCTGGTTCGGCAGACAGCAACCCAATTCATAAAATTCATTCACGAAAACAATCACATTGTATTCCAACATGCTTATAAGTCTATTATAACAACTAAACAAGCTTTCTATAATCCATGTGGCATGTTTTGCACCCATAATCAAGAAATGAAATTTTGACAGTAAACAGAAATGGAGTTTTGACAGAAATGAAAATGAAGACAGGGAATGGAATTATACCTTCGAAGCACGAATTAAACTTGCTAATGCTGCTATAGGATTCTCTACTAACACTGATATATAAGGCTCTCACTCAACACTCTAGCAATTTTCAGCAATTGATATGTGAAGAACAAGAGTTCCTATTTGTAGAGAAATCCTTACACAGGCAATGAGATTATACCACAAATCAAACCAACGAAAATTTGAATTGTATAGAGGTTAATGGAGAGTTGGTAATTAGTTGGTGAAACTCATTATCAATACCACTCCCTTGTTCATTATGATAGCTAGAATGTGCTGAGTTTGAGGATATAGGAGTAGGATAGCTTCATGTGTATTCACGTGAAGAGCAAATGGGACACTTAAAATGAGACAATTGATTTAACTTCTCAGCATTTGCAAATACTACACTTGTATACACACACCATATACTTATGTTATATATTATATGTACTCTTAGGTTATAATTTAAATCACAATGTACTTCACATAATGTAATAAGTGTAATTTACACACATATAATCCATGTACATTTATCTTACTGATATAATACAATCGGATACTACCACATTACATTATATCATATATTATTAAATTGTATTAATCAACAATTATTTATAATATATCCATGATACATTATTTTACTGTATACACACTCACCTTGTCACATAGGCATTATCATATATTCCTAACATATAGTTTTAACATAACATAATCACATTATGCTTCATGTAATATATGGTTTCTATGTGTAAGATATTTGCATTGTATTATATAACATAGTTTATGTATATACATGCATGGTCACACTTAAGTGTCTCTCTACACTATATAATATAGTTGTATTCCATATACTTTATATATTCAAGTATTGCACATTTTGCACATATCAATTAATATAATTTTATTATATTAATCACTCACTTATTTGTTTTATTATTCATAATGTCAAATAAATAGACTATTTATCTCGTTGATTAATTAACAATAATATTAATTAATTTATTCCTCATTGATTATTAATTACACCAAATTAATAATCATAGTATTAATTATCACATTAACAAATATAAATCTCAGCACAATTATAAACAAGTGGTTTATTATTATTATATTTCTTGCAATAATAATAATCACATATTATTAATCAACCACAGTTAATATCTCACAACAATCAATTAATATCCTCTAATAACAATTAACAATTAATATAGATTAATTGTTCACTTAAAAATTATTCGTCAATTAATATAATTATTAATATTTTCCATCACTGTGCCACACTAGGCTCTCAACGAGTTTATCACAAACTCTACATTTTCCTCAATTGTCATAAATATTCAATTTAATATAATTGAATTAATCATTCTCATAATACAAAATTCAAATAAATTCTCATTTCCATTAATATATTTATTTAATAATATATGGAAATTCTCGGGTATTACACTAGGAGTCCTATAACTTCGTTCTAGTTTGATTAGCATCAAAAGGAGCAATCCCATGACTATCGCGTTCAAAATGATGCGTACATCTCACACAAGTCTTTATTTAAAGAGACTTTCTTATTGTTTCATTTGTTCTCTAAAATTATAAAAAAATGAGATGATTATGAGTCCTATTACTTCGTTCTAATTTGAATAGCATTAAAAGGAGCATTCCATGACTATCGCGTTAAAAACGATGTGTACATCTCACACAAGTCTTGATTTAGGGGAGAACTTCTTATTGTTTCATTGTTTCCCTCAAATTATCAAAGAAAGGGGTGATTATGAATCCTATAACTTCTTTCTATTTAGATTAGCATTAAATGGAGCAATCCTATCCATAATGCATTCAAAACGATCCGTACATCTCACACAAGTCTTCATTTAGGGAGATCTTCTTATTGTTTCATTAGTTCTCACAAATTGTCAAAATATAGGTGATTATGAGTCATATTACTTCGTTCTAGTTGAAATTAGTATCAAAAGGAGCAATCCAATCAATATAACGCCCAAAACGATGCGTAAATCTCACACAAGTCTTCATTTAGGGAGACCTTCATATTGTTTCATTGGTGAATCAAATTTACAAAGAAAGAGGTGATTAAGAGTTGTATTACTTCGTTCTACTTTGATTAGCGTTATAAGGACAAACCCATGATCGTGGCGTTCAAAACAATACGTACATTTCACACAAGTCTTCATTTAGGGAGACCTTATTATTTCATTGGTGTTCTAAAATTGTTAAAGAAATATGTGATTAGGAGTTTTATAACTTCGTTCTTGTTTGATTAGCATCAAAACGAGCAATTCCGTGACTATCGCGTTCAAAACCATGCATACATCTCACACAAGTCTTCATTTAAGGAGACCTTCTTATTGTTTCATTGGTTCTCTAAAATTATCAAAGAAAGAGGTGATTAGGAGTTCATTACTTCGTTCTAATATGATTAGCATCAAAAGGAGCAATCCCCTGACTATCGCATTAAAAACGATGCGTAGTACATCTCACACAAGTCTTGATTTAGGAAGACCTTCTTATTGTTTCACTGGTTTTCTCAAATTATCAATGAAAGAGGTTTTAACGAGTCATATGACTTAGTTCTAGTTTGATTTGCATCAAAGGAGCAATCCTATCACTAGTGCCTTCAAAACTATCCGTACATCTCACACAAGTCTTAATTTAGGAAGACCTTCTTATTGTTTCATTAGTTCTCTCAAATTATAAAAATATATGTGATTATGAGTCCTATTACATCGTTCTAGATGAAGATAGAATCAAAAGGAGTAATCCCATCACTATCGCGTCCAAAACGATGCGTAGATCTCACACAAGTCTTCGTTTAGGGAGACCTTCATATTGTTCCATTGGTTGTTTCAAATTTACAAAGAAAGAGCTGATTAAGAGTTGTATTACTTCATTCTACTTTGATTAGCTTCAAAAGGAGAAACCCATGACTATCACGTTCAAAACCATGCGTACATCTCACACAAGTCTTCATTCAGGGAGACCTTATTATTTTATTAGTGCTCTAAAATTGTCAAAGAAAGAGGTGATTAGGAGTCCTATAACTTCGTTCTAGTTTGATTAGCATCAAAAGGAGCAATCCCATGACTATCACATTCAAAACGATGCATGCATCTCACACAAGTCTTTATTTAAAGAGACTTTCTTATTGTTTGATTTGTTCTCTAAAATTATCAAAGAAAGAGATGATTATGAGTCTTATTACTTCGTTCTAATTTGATTAGTATCAAAAGGAGCATTTCATGACTATCGCGTTAAAAACGATGTGTACATCTCACACAAGTCTTGATTTAGGGGAGAACTTCTTATTGTTTCATTGGTTCACTCAAATTATCAAAGAAAGAGGTGATTATGAGTCCTATGACTTCTTTCTATTTATATTAACATTAAATGGAGCAATCTTATCAATAGCGCCTTCAATACGATCCGTACATCTCACACAAGTCCTCATTTTGGGAGACCTTCTTATTGTTTCATTAGTTCTCACAAATTGCCAAAATATAATTGATTATGAGTCATATTACTTCGTTCTAGTTGAAATTAGCATCAAAAGGAGCAATCCAATCAATATCGCGTCCAAAACGATGCGTAGATCTCACACAAGTCTTTATTTAGGGAGACCTTCATATTGTTTCATTGGTTGTATCAAATTTATAAAGAAAGAGGTGATTAAGAGTTGTATTACTTCGTTCTACTTTGATTAGCGTTAAAAGGACAAACCCATGACTGTGGCGTTCAAAACCTTGCGTACATCTCACACAAGTCTTCATTTAGGAAGACTTTATTGTTTCATTGGTGTTCTAAAATTGTCAAAGAAATAGGTGATTAGGAGTCCTATAACTTCGTTCTTGTTTGATTAGCATCAAAAGGAGCAATTCCGTGACTCGTGTTCAAAACCATGCATACATCTCACACAAGTCTTCATTTAAGGAGACCTTCTTATTGTTTCATTGGTTCTCTAAAATTGTCAAAGAAAGAGGTGATTAGGAGTTCTATTACTTCGTTCTAATATGATTAGCGTCAAAGGAGCAATCCCATGACTATCACGTTAAAAACGATGCGTAGTACTTCTCACACAAGTCTTGATTTAGGAAGACCTTCTTATTGTTTCATTGGTTTTCTCATATTGTCAATGAAAGAGGTTTTTACGAGTCATATGACTTCGTTCTAGTTTGATTTGCATCAAAAGGAGCAATCCTATCACTAGTGCCTTCAAAACGATCCTTACATTTCACACAAGTCTTCATTTAGGAAGACCTTCTTATTGTTTCATTAGTTCTCTCAAATTATAAAAATATAGATGATTATGAGTCCTATTACATCGTTCTAGATGAAGATAGAATCAAAAGGAGCAATCCCATCACTATCGCGTCCAAAACGATGCGTAGATCTCACACAAGTCTTCGTTTAGGGAGACCTTCCTATTGTTCCATTGGTTGTTTCAAATTTACAAAGAAAGAGGTGATTAAGAGTTGTATTACTTCGTTTTACTTTGATTAACGTCCAAAGGAGAAACCCATGACTATCACGTTCAAAACCATGCGTACATCTCACACAAGTCTTCATTTAGGGAGACCTTCTTATTATTTCATTGGTGCTCTAAAATTGTCAAAGAAAGAGCTGATTAGGAGTCCTATAACTTCGTTCTAGTTTGATTAGCATCAAAAGGAGCAATCCCATGACTATCGCGTTCAAAACGATGCGTACATCTCACACAAGTCTTTATTTAAAGAGACTTTCTAATTGGTTCATTTGTTCTCTAAAATTAACAAAGAAAGAGATGATTATGAGTCTTATTACTTCGTTCTAATTTGATTAGTATGAAAAGGAGCATTCCATGACTATCGCGTTAAAAACGATGTGTACATCTCACACAAGTCTTGATTTAGGGGAGAACTTCTTATTGTTTCATTGGTTCCCTCAAATTATCAAAGAAATAGGTGATTATGAGTCCTATGACTTCTTTCTATTTAGATTAGCATTAAATGGAGCAATCCTATCAATAGCGCCTTCAAAACGATCCGTACATCTCACACAAGTCTTCATTTAGGGAGACCTTCTTATTGTTTCATTAGTTCTCACAAATTGCCAAAATATAATTGATTATGAGTCATATTACTTCGTTCTAGTTGAAATTAGCATCAAAAGGAGCAATCAAATCAATATCGCGTCCAAAACGATGCGTAGATCTCACACAAGTCTTCATTTAGTGAGACCTTTATATTGTTTCTTTGGTTGTATCAAATTTACAAAGAAAGAGGTGATTAAGAGTTGTATTACTTCGTTCTACTTTGATTAGCGTTAAAAGGACAAACCCATGACTGTGGCGTTCAAAACTATGCGTACATCTCACACAAGTCTTCATTTAGGGAGACCTTATTGTTTCATTGGTGTTCTAAAATTGTCAAAGAAATAGGTGATTAGGAGTCCTATAACTTCGTTCTTGTTTGATTAGCATCAAAAGGAGCAATTCTGTGACTATCGCGTTCAAAACCATGCATACATCTCACACAAGTCTTCATTTAAGGAGACCTTCTTATTGTTTCATTGGTTCTCTAAAATTGTCAAAGAAAGAGGTGATTAGGAGTTATATTACTTCGTTCTAATATGATTAGCATCAAAAGGAGCAATCCCATGACTATCACGTTAAAAACGATGCGTAGTACTTCTTACACAAGTCTTGATTTAGGAAGACCTTCTTATTGTTTCATTGGTTTTCTCAAATTGTCAGTGAAAGAGGTTTTTACGAGTCATATGACTTCGTTCTAGTTTGATTTGCATCAAAAGGAGCAATCCTATCACTAGTGCCTTCAAAACGATCCTTACATTTCACATAAGTCTTCATTTAGGAAGACCTTCTTATTGTTTCATTAGTTCTCTCAAATTGTAAAAATATAGGTGATTATGAGTCCTATTACATCGTTCTAGATGAAGATAGAATCAAAAGGAGCAATCCCATCACTATCGCGTCCAAAACGATGCGTAGATCTCACACAAGTCTTTGTTTAGGGAGACCTTCATATTGTTCCATTGGTTGTTTCAAATTTACAAAGAAAGATGTGATTAAGAGTTGTATTACTTTGTTCTACTTTGATTAACGTCCAAAGGAGAAACCCATGACTATCACGTTCAATGCCAGGCGTACATTTCACACAAGTCTTCATTTAGGGAGACCTTCTTATTATTTTATTGGTGCTCTAAAATTGTCAAAGAAAGAGGTGATTAGGAGTTCTATAACTTCGTTCTAGTTTGATTAGCATCAAAAGGAGCAATCCCATGACTATCGCGTTCAAAACGATGCGTACATCTCACACAAGTCATTATTTAAAGAGACATTCTTATTGTTTCATTTGTTCTCTAAAATTATCAAAGAAAGAGATGATTATGAGTCCTATTACTTCGTTCTAATTTGATTAGCATCAAATAGAGCATTCCATGACTATCGCATTAAAAACGATGTGTACATCTCACACAAGTCTTGATTTAGGGAAGAACTTCTTATTGTTTCATTGGTTCCGTCAAATTATAAAAGAAAGAGGTGATTATGAGTCTTATGACTTCTTTGTATTTAGATTTGCATTAAATGGAGCAATCCTATCAATAGCGCCTTCAAAACGATCCATACATCTCACACAAGTCTTCATTTAGGGAGACCTTCTTATTGTTTCAGTAGTTCTCACAAATTGACAAAAAAATAGGTGATTATGAGTCATATTACTTCGTTCTAGTTGAAATTATCATCAAAAGGAGCAATCCAATCAATATCGCGTCCAAAACAATCCGTAGATCTCACACAAGTCTTCATTTAGGTAGACCTTCATATTGTTTCATTGGTTGTATCAAATTTACAAAGAAAGAGGTGATTAAGAGTTGTATTACTTCGTTCTACTTTGATTAGCGTTAAAAGGAGAAACCCATGACTGTGGTGTTCAAAACCATGCGTACATCTCACACAAGTCTTCATTTAGGGAGACCTTATTGTTTCATTGGTGTTCTAAAATTGTCAAAGAAATAGGTGATTAGGAGTCCTATAACTTTGTTCTTGTTTGATTAGCATCAAAAGGAGCAATTCCATGTCTATCGCGTTCAAAACCATGCATACATCTCACACAATTCCATGTCCTATAACTTTGTTCGTGTAATATTTATTTAATTAATATTAATGTTATATTATAGTTCTAATTTAATTGAGATAATTGAATTAGATGAATTATGTGATGAAGTGTTACATGGATTATAATTAGCGAGTAATTATAATTATGTGGCAATTTTATGTGATTAATTGATGTTAGATTTTAATTGATTAAATTAGATGATTGATATTTAATTAATTAAAATGTGTCATTAAAGTATGTATTAAATAATTTGTTAAAATAAAAGAAAAAGAATTTTAAATGAGTTTAAATAAACAAGGCTTTGCATTTGTTTTAAATCTATTCTACCAAACATGGCCTTAGTAATAATAACCTATTTTTTAAAAATAATGTTGTTTTGGCCAAACAAAGCCTTAAGGCTTTTTGAATTTTGAAATTTATGTAACTGCTAAATTAATTAGGCTAATTAGTATTAGTTAGTACGCGTATTATATTATATTACGTTAGTTCTATACTACGTTAGATTAATCCTAAGTCTAAAGTAAGAGCAAAGAAGAAAGAAAAGAGTAGAGAAAAAAGAGAAAGCAGAGAAGAGTTGGAGAAGAAGAGAAGGAAGAAGAAGCTTGTGAAGCCTAGAGTGAATCTTTGTTTTCTTCTCCTATCACCGAAAGGTAATCCATAATCTCTACTTTCATATTTTCAAAACTCGATTTAAGTTTCATGTTTTATTCTCTGTGAAAACTGAGTTTTCATATAATAGCATAAACATGGATGATATATATATATAGGTGGTGTTTTTCATGGTGAATTATATGGTTATCAATGATTTTCAGAAATCAAATTACTGTAGAAATATATTTTAACAGAAAATTCATGTTTATATGAGTTCATATGGAATTTCATGAGTTTATATATTATGGGTGATTTTACATTGAGAAATTGGTATATGTTAGTATGTTGTTTAAAAATTTTCTATGATACTGCCTTGAATCATGAGAATAAAGCATGTGTTATAAGTTGAATTGCTTAAGAATTTGATTACAGTGACTTATTTTGGAAAATATATGAGTTTTCATGAAAATGGCCAAATTGGATTTTTAAAACTTGTGATTATCATTGTTTAAATGGTTTTGTGTTGTGTAAGCATGTTATATATATGTATATTTGCATAGGTATGATTTACAATGTTTAAGTTACTGTAAATATCCATTTGTTGGCTTGTATGGGTTAATCGGTGAAGCAGAGTACCGTGGCTGTCTGCGTCTGGCCGAGTTGCTGCGCAGCTGCGCCGGCAGCAAGGCCAGGAGCAGCGCAGCTGCGCCGCTTGTCCTTCCCAGATCCTTACCCTGCGCAGCTGCGCCGGTGCCAAGGCCTGTGGCTGCGCAGCTGCGCCGTGCACAGTGCAGTGGCAGTGAGTTTTAGTCAAGACTTGTGCAGTGTGTTGTTATGTTTCCATTACATTATTGCTAAGATAATGAGCATGTATCTAGCTGCTATAACATGTGTTAACATGAAGTTGATAATTTCATAATTCGAGAAAAAGAAAGTTTTGAAAAAACTAATATGGTATTTAAATTATAAACTATAATTGTTTAATTGTACAATAAGTTACTTAATTATAATTTATTAATTATAATTAAGAGTAAATGTTTAATTTAAATTTTAATTTTTGTGAAATTATAATGTATAGAAGTTGGTTTATTTTAATCAATTAGATGTTAATTTAAATTATAATTTATGTAATTATAATTTAATAAATGCATGTTTAATTATGGATTATAAATTGATAATTTCATGATTAATTATAATTTGTGTAATTAAATGCATGATGTGGTTTAATTGATTATAATTATTATAATTTGTTTATAATCATAATTTGATTAAGTGTTTGAATTATAATTGTTTAATTATAATTTAGTTAAATACATAATTGATTTAATTAACTATGTGATAGTTGATTATTATTATTAGAGTGAGTTAACCATGAGGGTTAACCACTTATGTGAATTAGTTACGTGTTAACTAATTTAGGTTATTGTGATTGAATATATATGTGTAGGAAGTATTAAAGTACGTGAATTGTGTTAAGTAGCTTGCGCTTGAGGCAAGTCTTCTAAACCTTAAACTAGTTAATTTTATGCAAGTTTTCTAAACCCTAATCTTGTATAATTTCTTGAGTTCATATATTCTTGTTAAGAATGTCCTTTTCTATTTCTGTATTAGATAATTATTTTTTTAATTAAAATGATCTTAACTTATTGTTCAAGTAAGATCCAGTTATTATTTTAAATGCTTTAAGTTGATTCTAAAGTATATGTTAATTCATAATTCTTTATTTATGAATTATTGAAAGTCGATTCAACTAATCCTTAGTTGATGAACGTGAATTCTAAATTACCCTTGTAAGCTTATCCAAACCAAACTTTCTTTGGTGCGGACTTGAATTCAAATTACTGAGTTGAACAACCCTATTTACTAGGGGAGGTTACTACGAATAGCGTTAAGATGTTTGTGCACAATACATGGTACGAAGGGCTGATCCCCTTAAGTACGAGTTAAGGTCCATAGTCTTATTGACTGTTAAAGGTTTAAATAGAAATATTTATAACCTAGGACAAGAGTTCAAAGGTCTTATAACCCTCAGATAAATTCTATATTCGAATTTTAATGTTGATAGAGAATTATTATTCAATTCTTTATTGTTGAAGTAAGCTAAGTTATTCAGATTCTTTTTAAAGAATTCCTTTCATGTATATATTATTGTTAAACTCCAGTGAGCTGTGGTTTGCTCACTCTTGCATTAAATAACAATTTCAGTTAAGGTTGATAACGCTGATGCTCCGTCTACGAGTAAGGGCAAGGGAAAGCAAAGCAAGTGAAGACTTGTTTTTATTTAATTGAGAATGATTGTAATAATTGAATGTTATGTTTTATTTCCGCACTTTATTATATTCATTTCAAGGTTAGAGTAACCCTGGGATTGATATGGAGAAGGTTGTAACCCTTGTTTTAAGGGAGATTTTATTAATAGTTGAATAAAGGTTATAATTTATTTTAAGATATATTGGGTAGATGTTTGTTATAGTTAAAAAGTGAACACCAAATCATGTGGAAACGAAGTACCCGAATTTGGGGGTGTCACAGGTTGGTATCAGAGCTGTAGGTTATGAAACCTTAGGTGGGAAAAAACCTTAGGTAATAGCCTTATGGTAAGATCGAAAAGATAGTGATGCTAGGTAAAGATAATAAACTACCTTATGTGCCTATGTGTTTACATTATAGTATTCGAAGAGTGACGATTCGTTATCACGTAATAATGAACTTTAAAATTCTTTTGTCAGGATGTCGAACGTGGGAGAACCTAGTCAGGCTAGAGAGGATGTACCTCAGGTGCCTAGAGAGGAAGAGCCCCGTGACATACATATTGTCTGGGAGCAGCTGGTTAGGAGAGAGCCATCTCCAGTGATCACCGTAGCTGGTCGGGAGCGTGAGCTGACACCTATTCCAGAGGATGAGGACGAGGACGAGTCTGAAAGAGGAGGAAGAGGATCCCGAAGAGGAATTCCCACCTCACTCTACTAGTGCTGAGATGTACGAGGCAGTCTACGATAGCAACGTGGAGCTTCATGGACGAGTAGGAGATCTCGAGGAGACTATCCAGTAACGAGATGAGACGATCGAGGAAATGGCAAGTGACCTGGGAGACACACAGTGGAACCTGATACATATGGAGGTTGAAAGAGATGCTGCTCGTTTTGAATTGGCAAAGCCGAAGCAAGACATCCAGGAGGAGTCGAGGAAGCGTGCCAGAGCTGAGGAGTCAAGCTTGAGGGCTAATCAACGAGCTGATCGAGCTGAAGATGAAGCTGAAGCCAAGAGGGCCAAGCTGAGGGAAACGAAATATGCTTTTCATACAGCGATAAAGAGAGCTCAGGACCGTATTTTCTACTACCCAGCTCAGTTCCAAGGTTTACCGTGGTATGTGGTGGACCGAAGAACGGCATTTCGGGTAGTGGAAGAGGAATGTAGAGAGGCTGTGCGACGTATTAATATGCCTAGGCAGTAGCAGCAGTAGCAGTAATAGTAGTAGTAGCAGTAGCAGTAGTAGTAGAGCTTTTATTTATGTATTGCTTTTTGTATTAAATAAAGTAAATTCCATAATTTGAGATAAGAATGGGATGAGTTAATAATATAATCCTGCAACTTTTCCAGTTCAGGAAGGGTGATGTAAATGGCAGAAATACTATCTGATTGATGTTTTTAAACTATGACTAATGAATAAAAAAAAGTTTATTGACGTGCTATGTGTTCTATGTGCACTAAATTGTTTAAACGTTTAAGTATGAACTGGAGTACTTAATAATTGAATAAAGGGTCTAATAATAATATTTTCTTAACAGAAAATGCCTCCTAGAAGAAGAGTAACACGTCAAAATCCCAGGGTTCGACGAACAACAACAATAACGAGGGAACGAATCCCAATTCGGTTCAGCAGTTGGTGAACCTGTTGACAGGAGCTCTTGCGAATCAGCCGCAAGTACAAGGAACAACGTTCAAGGAATTCAAGGAAGTAGGACCGCCTGAGTTCAAAGGATCGACTAACCCTATCGAAGCTCAGACATGGGTTATGGAAATAGAGAAGGTATTTGACGTGGCTAGGGTAGGAGAAGACCAAAAGACAATGTTTGCGGCTTTCATGTTGAAGTTGGATGCTAGCTTTTGGTGGCAGGCTAACAAGACTCGAGAGGGAGAAGGAGTCATCACGTGGGAACGTTTCAAGGAAATGTTCTACGAGATGTATTTTCCAGTGAGTTCGCAGGACCAGATGGAGGTCCAGTTCCTAGAACTTAAGCAAGGAGGGATGACGGTGTCTGAGTATGCCGCTAAGTTTAACGAGTTGGCCAGGTTCGCTACATACCAGGTCAGCACTGACGCTAGGAAAGCGAGAAGGTTTGAGCGGGAACTAAAGCCCTGGCTCTACAGCAAGGTTTCCATTTTCCAGCTGAATACCTTTGCAGCAGTGCTGGAGAAGGCCATACTTGCTGAGCGTGTGCATGAAGGGGAAGCGGGTGTGCTTCAACTGTGGTCAGGAAGGCCACATCGCGCCTAATTGCCCAAAACCGAAGAAAGGAGCTTGCTTTACATGTGGATCCAAAGATCACATGGCTCGCAACTGCCCGAAGAAGCTGACGGCAGGGTCAACAGGGAGCGGAGGGAATGGAATCGGCAGTACCGTTACTATCGCTGCACCATTGCAAGCTGTTCGACCCATTGCACGGACATTCAATATGACGGTGCAGGATGCTGTGCAATCAAAAGATGTGGTGTCAGGTATTATTCCGGTCAATAGTATAAATGCATATGTATTATTTGATTCGGGTGCTACTTGCTCATTCATATCTGATGATTTTGCTAGAACCCTAGACTTACCTGTAGAGGAGTTAATTTACCCTTTGAACATAGAGATTGCGAATAGGGAGGTTTTTCCTGTTAGGAGCGTTTATAAGAACTGTAGATTGGACATTAATGGTCAGGAGCTTGGAGTAGATTTGATTCTGATTAAACTTGGGGAATTCGACGTCATACTAGGTATGGATTGGTTGTTCAACCATGGGGCGATAATCGACTGTCAGAAGAAGTCGGTAAACCTTACGACTCCGTCGAAGTTGGTTTTCTATGGTAGCAAATCGCCTAAACAAGCGAGTTGTCTGACGGTTATGCAAGCCAAGAAACTTCTGACGCAAGGCTGTGTAGGATATCTAGCCTACATAGTAGATTCGCGTAAGGAAAGCCCGAAGGTGGAGGAGATATCGGTAGTTAAGGAGTTTGTGGACGTTTTTCCAAGCGATTTGCCAGGACTTCCGCCAGATAGGGAGACAGAGTTCGTGATCGATCTAGCGCTGGGAACTGCTCTGATTTTGAAGGCTCCACACCGAATGGCTCCAGTCGAGATGAAGGAACTGATGATTCAACTGCAACAACTGCTAGACAAGAAGTATATTCAACCGAGCATTTCGCCGTGGGGAGCGCCTGTCTTATTCGTAAAGAAAAAGGATGGGTCGATGCGTCTTTGCATTGATTATAGAGAGTTGAATAAAGTTACGATCAAGAATAGGTATCCTTTACCTAGGATCGATGACTTGTTTGATCAACTAAAGGATGCGAAATACTTCTCAAAAATCGATTTGAGAAGCGGGTATCATCAATTGAAGGTGAGGAAGGAAGATATACCGAAAACGGCTTTTAGAACTCGGTATGGTCATTACGAGTTCTTGGTGATGCCATTTGGTCTCACGAATGCCCCAGCTGCATTTATGGACCTAATGAACAGGGTGTTCAAGCCATTTCTGGACAAGTTCGTGGTAGTGTTCATAGATGACATCCTGGTTTATTCCAAGATCGAGGAGGAGCATGCTGAACACTTACGACTAACCTTAGAAGCACTGAGACGAGAAAAGCTTTACGCTAAATTCTCGAAATGCGAATTCTGGTTGGAACGTGTGCAATTTCTTGGCCACGTGATCGACAAGGATGATATTTCGGTAGATCCATCGAAAGTTGAGGCCGTAATTAGTTGGGAACAGCCGAAGACGCCGTCTGAAGTGAGAAGTTTCTTAGGATTGGCTGGTTATTACCGAAGATTTATTCAAGACTTTTCTAGAATCGCAACTCCGTTGACGAATTTTACTCGTAAAATAGTTAAGTTTGTTTGGACGGAGGAGTGTGAGGAGAGTTTTCAAGAGCTGAAGAAGAGGTTGAGTACTGCGCCTGTATTGTCTTTACCGGATAGTTCGGGGAATTTCGTAGTATATAGCGATGCCTCACATAAAGGATTAGGCTGTGTATTGATGCAGAGCGGCAAAGTCATTGCATATGCGTCATGTCAGCTGAAGGATTACGAGAAGGGGTATCCGACCCATGATCTAGAATTGGCGGCAGTAGTGTTTGCCCTAAAGATTTGGAGGCACTACTTATATGGAGAGAAGTGTGAAATATACACAGATCACAAGAGTCTGAAGTATATATTTACCTAGAAGGATTTGAACATGCGCCAAAGAAGATGGTTGGAACTGATTAAAGACTATGATTGCGAGATACTTTACCATCCGGGTAAAGCTAACGTTGTTGCCGACGCATTGAGCAGAAAAGGTCGGGAGAAACTGAACGTATTAACTGATCAGGATCAGTTAATAGAACAGATGGCTAGATTGGAGTTGGAAGTGAAGTTTCCGAAAGAATCGGATGAGATGTTGTTTCAAGTAACCACTAGTTCTACTTTAATAGACAAAGTGAAAGAAGCACAACTTCATGATGAAGAATGTGACAAGATTCAGACGAGGTTAACTGATGGCGAAGAGTTCAAGTTTAAGGTCGATAATGAAGGACTGTTACGATTTGAAGGTAGAATCTGGGTACCGCCAGTACCAGAGGTCAAAGAGGAGATTTTGAGCGAAGCTCATAGTTCTAGATATTCTATTCACCCTGGGAGTACGAAGATGTACCAGGATCTCAGGCATCATTTCTGGTGGCCGAATATGAAGAGGGACGTGGCTGAATGCGTTGCGAAATGCTTAACGTGTCAGAAAGTCAAAGTAGAACACCAGAGACCAAGTGGTTTGCTGCAACCGTTAGAAATTCCAGAGTGGAAGTGGGAGCACATCACGATGGATTTTGTGGTAGGACTTCCAACGACTCAGAAGGGATATGATGCAATATGGGTTATAGTGGATCGACTTACAAAGTCAGCCCACTTTCTGCCGATCAGGGTCAAGTACAACCTGGATAAACTAGCGAAGCTCTACGTGAAGGAAATTATTTCTCGACATGGTGTTCCGGTGTCGATTGTGTCCGACAGAGATCCACGTTTCACGTCTAATTTCTGGAAGCGATTGCAAGAATGTATGGGAACGCAATTGCGAATGAGTACAGCGTATCATTCTCAGACCGATGGCCAGAGCGAAAGAACGATTCAAACACTTGAGGATATGCTGAGAGCTTGTGTGATGGACTTCAAAGGAAGCTGGGAGGATCATCTACCATTGGTGGAGTTCGCCTACAACAATAGTCATCATGCAAGTATTGGCATGCCGCCTTACGAAGCGTTATACGGTAGAAAATGCAGAACTCCTTTGTGCTGGGATGAAGTCGGTGAACGTCAATTGTTGGGACCAGAATTGGTACAACAAACCACCGAAATTGTAAAGCTGATCAGAACAAGATTAGTTGCTGCTCAAGACAGACAGAAGAAGTATGCCGATCTACATCGATAGAACCGAGAATTCTTACCAGGAAGTTTTGTGTTCCTGAAAGTATCTCCCTGGAAGGGGAAAATTCGATTCGGTAAGAAGGGGAAGCTGAGTCCCCGATTCGTTGGACCTTTTGAGGTACTACGACAGGTGGGCGAGGTTGCTTACGAGATTGCGTTACCTCCGGAGCTCGAGAATATACATAATGTCTTTCAAATTTCTTTATTAAGTCCTTACAAGCACGATTATAAACATGTAATAGAATATGAACCTTTGCTATTTGATAAAGACTTATCATATGAAGAAGTGCCTGTTCAAATAGTTGATAGAAAGGAACAAGTACTTAGGAATAAAGTGATACCTTCTGTTAAGGTAATCTGGAGGAACCACAGTGCTGAAGAAGCTACGTGGGAACTCGAAGATGTTATGATGAAGTCTTATCCGCATTTATTTGCTTAGTTATGTGTAACCCCTTATATACTGATTCTGGGGACAGAATCCTTTTAAGGAGGGAAGAATGTAATAGACGAGTTTTTTTTTTTTTTTTGTGATTCTGGGGACAGAATCCTTTTAAGGAGGGAAAATTGTAACGATTGAGATTTTATAATTAATTTTAATATTTATTGAGATAAATAAATATTTTATGTGATTTATTTATTGAGTTAAATAAATAAATTATGTGATTTATGGAGTGATTTAATTAAGTGTTATATACTAATTAAATGAATGTGTAATATTTATTTAATTAATATTAATGTTATATTATAGTTCTAATTTAATTGAGATAATTGAATTAGATGAATTATGTGATGAAGTGTTACATGGATTATAATTAGCGAGTAATTATAATTATGTGGCAATTTTATGTGATTAATTGATGTTAGATTTTAATTGATTAAATTAGATGATTGATATTTAATTAATTAAAATGTGTCATTAAAGTATGTATTAAATAATTTGTTAAAATAAAAGAAAAAGGATTTTAAATGAGTTTAAATAAACAAGGCTTTGCATTTGTTTTAAATCTATTCTACCAAACATGGCCTTAGTAATAATAACCTATTTTTTAAAAAATAATGTTGTTTTGGCCAAACAAAGCCTTAAGGCTTTTTGAATTTTGAAACTTATGTAACTGCTAAATTAATTAGGCTAATTAGTATTAGTTAGTACGCGTATTATATTATATTACGTTAGTTCTATACTACGTTAGATTAATCCTAAGTCTAAAGTAAGAGCAAAGAAGAAAGAAAAGAGTAGAGGAAAAAGAGAAAGCAGAGAAGAGTTGGATAAGAAGAGAAGGAAGAAGAAGCTTGTGAAGCCTAGAGTGAATCTTTGTTTTCTTCTCCTATCACCGAAAGGTAATCCATAATCTCTACATTCATATTTTCAAAACTCGATTTAAGTTTCATGTTTTATTCTCTGTGAAAACTGAGTTTTCATGTAATAGCATAACCATGGATGATATATATAGGTGGTGTTTTTCATGGTGAATTATATGGTTATCAATGATTTTCAGAAATCAAATTACTGTAGAAATATATTTTAACATAAAATTCATGTTTGTATGAGTTCGTATGGAATTTCATGAGTTTATATATTATGGGTGATTTTACATTGAGAAATTGGTATATGTTAGTATGATGTTTAAAAATTTTCTATGATACTACCTTGAATCATGAGAATAAAGCATGTGTTATAAGTTGAATTGCTTAAGAATTTGATTACAGTGACTTATTTTGGAAAATATATGAGTTTTCATGAAAATGGCCAAATTGGATTTTTAAAACTTGTGATTATCATTGTTTAAATGGTTTTGTGTTGTGGAAGCATGTTATATATATGTATAATTGCATAGGTATGATTTACAATGTTTAAGTTACTGTAAACATCCATTTGTTGGCTTGTATAGGTTAATCGGTGAAGCAGAGTAACGTGGCTATCTGCGTCTGGCCGAGTTGCTGTGCAGCTGCGCTGGCAGCAAGGCCAAGAGCAGCGCTGCTGCGCCGCTTGTCCTTCCCAGATCCTTACCCTGCGCAGCTACGCCGGTGCCAAGGCCCGTGGCTGCGCAGCTGCGCCGTGCACAGTGCAGTGGCAGTGAGTTTTAGTCAAGTGTGCAGTGTGTTGTTATGTTTCCATTACATTATTGCTAAGATAATGAGCATGTATCTAGCTGCTATAACATGTGTTAACATGAAGTTGATAATTTCATAATTCGAGAAAAAGAAAGTTTTGAAAAAACTAATATGGTATTTAAATTATAAACTATAATTGTTTAATTGTACAATAAGTTACTTAATTATAATTTATTAATTATAATTAAGAGTAAATATTTAATTTAAATTTTAATTTTTGTGAAATTATAATGTATAGAAGTTGGTTTATTTTAATCAATTAGATGTTAATTTAAATTATAATTTATGTAATTATAATTTAATAAATGCATGTTTAATTATGGATTATAAATTGATAATTTCATGATTAATTATAATTTGTGTAATTAAATGCATGATGTGGTTTAATTGATTATAATTATTATAATTTGTTTATAATCATAATTTGATTAAGTGTTTGAATTATAATTGTTTAATTATAATTTAGTTAAACACATAATTGATTTAATTAACTATGTGATAGTTGATTATTATTATTAGAGTGAGTTAACCATGAGAGTTAACCACTTATGTAAATTAGTTACGTGTTAACTAATTTAGGTTATTGTGATTGAATATATATGTGTAGGAAGTATTAAAGTACGTGAATTGTGTTAAGTAGCTTGCGCTTGAGGCAAGTCTTCTAAACCTTAAACTCGTTAATTTTATGCAAGTTTTCAAAACCCTAATCTTGTATAATTTCTTGAGTTCATATATTCTTGTTAAGAATGTCCTTTTCTATTTCTGTATTAGACAATTGTTTATTTAATTAAAATGATCTTAACTTATTGTTCAAGTAAGATCCAGTTATTATTTTAAATGCTTTAAGTTGATTCTAAAGCATATGTTAATTCATAATTCTTTATTTATGAATTATTGGAAGTCGATTCAACTAATCCTTAGTTGATGAACGTGAATTCTAAATTACCCTTGTAAGCTTATCCAAACCAAACTTTCTTTGGTGCGGACTTGAATTCAAATTACTGAGTTGAACAACCCTATTTACTAGGGGAGGTTACTACGCATAGCGTTAAGATGTTTGTGCACAATACATGGTACGAAGGGCTGATCCCCTTAAGTACGAGTTAAGGTCCATAGTCTTATTGACTGTTAAAGGTTTAAATAGAAATATTTATATCCTAGGACAAGAGTTCAAAGGTCTTATGACCCTCAGATAAATTCTATATTCGAATTTTAATGTTGATAGAGAATTATTATTCAATTCTTTATTGTTGAAGTAAGCTAAGTTATTCAGATTCTTTTTAAAGAATTCCTTTCATGTATATATTATTGTTAAACTCCAGTGAGCTGTGGTTTGCTCACTCTTGCATTAAATAACAATTTCAGTTAAGGTTGATAACGCTGATGCTCCGTCTACGAGTAAGGGATTGCTCCTTTTGATGCTAATCATATTAGAACGAAGTAATAGAACTCCTAATCACCTCTTTCTTTGACAATTTTAGAGAACCAATGAAACAATAAGAAGGTCTCCTTAAATGAAGACTTGTGTGAGATGTACGCATGGTTTTGAACGCGATAGTCATGGAATTGCTCCTTTTGATGCTAATCAAGCAAGAACGAAGTTGTATGACTTCTAATCACCTATATTTTTGACAGATTTAGAACACCAATGAAACAATAAGGTCTCCCCTAAATCAAGACTTGTGTGAGATGTACACATCGTTTTTAATGCGATAGTCATGGAATGCTCTATTTGATGCTAATCAAATTAGAACGAAGTAATAGGACTCATAATCATCTCTTTCTTTGATAATTTTAGAGAACAAATGAAACAATAAGAATGTTTCTTTAAATAATGACTTGTGTGAGATGTACGCATCGTTTTGAACGCGATAGTCATGGGATTGCTCCTTTTGGTGCTAATCAAACTAGAACGAATTTATAATACTCCTAATCAGCTCTTACTTTGACAATTTTAGAGTACCAATGAAATAATAAGAAGGTCTCCCTAAATGAAGACTTGTGTGAGATGTACGCATGGTTTTGAACGTGATAGTCATGGGTTTCTCCTTTTGACGTTAATCATAGTAGAACGAAGTAATACAACTCTTAATCACCTCTTTCTTTGTAAATTTGAAACAACCAATGGAACAATATGAAGGTCTCCCTAAATGAAGACTTGTGTGAGATCTACGCGTCGTTTTGGACGCGATAGTGATGGGATTGCTCCTTTTGATTCTATCTTCAACTAGAACGATGTAATAGGACTCATAATCACCTATACTTTTACAATTTGAGAGAACTAATAAAACAATAAGAAGGTCTTCCTAAATGAAGACTTGTGTGAGATGTACGGATTGTTTGAAGGCACTAGTGATAGGATTGCTCCTTTTGATGCAAATCAAACTAGAACGAAGTCATAGGACTCGTAAAAACCTCTTTTATTGACAATTTGAGAAACCAATGAAACAATAAGGTCTTCCTAAATCAAGACTTGCGTGAGATGTACTACGCATCATTTTTAACGCGATAGTCATGGGATTGCTCCTATTGATGCTAATCCTATTAGAACGAAGTAATAGAACTCCTAATCACCTCTTTCTTTGACAATTTTAGAGAACCAATGAAACAATAAGAAGGTCTCCTTAAATGAAGACTTGTGTGAGATGTATGCATGGTTTTGAACGCGATAGTCATGGAATTGCTCCTTTTGATGCTAATCAAGCAAGAACGAAGTTGTATGACTTCTAATCACCTATATTTTTGACAGATTTAGAACACCAATGAAACAATTGATAGTAGTGTGCATACAAGCCAATCATGTATGATGATAAAGCACGTACTTTGTAAACAATCTTATTTATTTATTAATAAAATATTCATTTATTAAAGGCATTTAATTATCTACATGGTGCTGTTTTTATAATATGTAAATAACCCATAGTTTTAAGCAATGCTTTTAGAATCATGATGATGATCATGCTAATGAGATCTAAATTCTTAGAAAGCTCTAAAACTAAAATAGTTCCCAATCGTGGGATTACTAAAAAGGGGATTAGTAAATCCGGATAGATTGGTACATATGTTGCTTGCTCATTGGATGAGGATGATTGATCTCATGATCATTTGTGTGGAGACACTAAAGCAAGTATGTAGGTGCTTATTGGAGAATAAGTTCACTGAACGTGATTCGCTATGGAATACCTAATGGAGTTTTACTCGCCTGTCAATAGGAATTCCTAATGTGATAGTAGTACAAGTGATCCTTGGACTTGAGATCATCATAGTATCTTGTATGTAACAAATTATACTTTGACTTATTCCTTAAGACCTTTTAAGGCATATATAGGGTATGCTTGGGTATAGTGAGTTATATATGGAGATAATGAATGATCAATAAAGAATCTACCACCTCTAGTAAAAGAGGAGATATGTCCTATGTGATTCGTTAAATGACAACCCAGGAATCCTTGGCCAAGGTGAAATGAAATTAGAAAGGAGTTTTTAATTTGCATTATTTGGAGTTGTGCATTTTCTAATCGAAATACATATAATTAAATAAAATAAGACTTGACAGTAAATTCATGTCTTATATTTAATTAGGACATTGTATGGTGGAAGGATTGAATTGTATGGTAACTATTAACTCACAGGTTCTTTTATGATTAATGTTGAAATCTATATTATCTGGAAAGTCGTTGATCGCTAGGGAGGCTTATCCCTATTGTAGAATAAATATTATTTATTTAAATAAATTATTAGTTTAATTTATTTATTTAAATAAGATTAAAATTGTTTTAATTGATTTATTCACAACCGGTTTAATATGGAGAACCTAAAGGGTCACACCATAAAAGGAAGAATAATTATTTAAGAAGGTAATGGCATAATCGTAATAATGCATTAAGTATAATTAATTTAATCTATGGTGATAGAATAAATTAAATAGCTTAATGTTTATTATTTAATATTTTGGAAATATTAAATATAAATTAATAAGAGGAGTCTTATTAATATTATTACAATTATTATTATTTTAATTTCTAAAGGAGTTTAGTAATTAATTTAATATTTAGTACTCTCATTTATTCCTAATAAGATTAGGAGACAAATTAATTAAATGAATTTAATTAATTTTTCCCATGTGGTGGGAAGCCTAAATTAATTAAAGGAGTTTAATTAATTAAAAGAAATCCCATGTCTAATAGGATTAGAAGGGTTGACCAATGTCTATATAAGAGAAGTCTTATAATAGATATTAGATTGATGCAATTCCAATTGTTGGAGAGTACTCCTTTTCTATAGAGGATAGAAAACTAAGGTTAAGCCAAACACCCTCCTTCTTGATAATTCTTCTTCCTTGGTGGATCACCTCTAGAGGCCAAACACTTGGGTGGCTAACGTTGATCAAAGGAAAGAATCTAACCCGAAAATTCAAGGAGATCACGAAGAACAAGGAGTTGAACTAGTACCTGTGGAAGCTTCGTTCTACAAGGGTATGATTCCATAACTTCTTATTTATCGTTTTAAATTAATAATTTGCATAAAGGATGATCCGGGTAATGGTTTTGTAGAAATTTTTTTTAAACTCTGATATACCATGCTTCCGCTAATTTTTGCAATTTGATTGCGTCACGATTTCGTACAAACCCAACAGTGGCATCAGAGCCAAATCTTTATGCAATTATTAATTTTTTTTTTGATTTCATATACATATGGGTATGTATTTAAAATAATTTATTGGGCATAATTTTATTGTATAAAATTATATTTTTTAAGAAAAAAAAAAGACTTTTTTTGGGACGAATCACAATTTTTTTTTTTGGTGCTAATCTTGAATTCTGCAAAGAAAAGGTGTTTTCTCTTTCTTACTCCAAAAAGAAGGTGACCCATCATGAAAGGACTTTTTTAATAAACCTGCAGGACTCTTTTAATAAAAGAAGGTGACTTCTTTTTAAAAAATAAATATGATATATTTATATATTATATTCTAAATAATTTTATAATTAAAATAAAGAGTTTATTTTAATCTTGAAATTGGATTTCATGCAATTTAAAATTGCCCATTAAATGATACTCATATATATATGGAATGTTTTAATTCATGAGATGAATATTTATTTATTGATATATATGGTGATATGTATGAAAATAAATGAGGATTGATTATGGACTATTTGACCAATGTGATTGGATTTTATTTTAGTTGAATGCTTGAATGAATGGGTTTTATTAAATGGGGTCTGCGTACCTCGTCTTCTCTAATTTTTTTTTTCTTGATGTAAAATTCTATCTCCTTCCTATGTACTTCCCCTTGACTGTTGATCAAGGTTTCTATTTAAATTAAATAGTTTAATGTAATAAGAATAGTTAGAATTATCTTGAAGAAATTGGAGACCAAGGAGCAAGGAGCGCGTGAAGACCCGTTTGTATGGAGCCCGAGTTTAAATGTAATAGTTATATTTAAATTTAAATTCTTGCACTCCTAGGTTTGACCTTTTGGTTCACTTGGTGGCTCTAGTGAACCAAACTAGAATAAAAGTCCATAATCAATCCGGGTAGAATATAATATTCTATATTGCATGCTAAATATTATATATATTATATTTTATGCAAACATGTTTCGCATGTTTAATAAAATGACGCGTATTTTATATATATATGTGCATGCGCGCTAAACAAGATGAGACAAATAATAACAAACCCCTCAAAGAAATAATATTAAGTCTGAAGCGTTCAATGATATTTGGAATATCGAACGTCGCCTTCTAGCATGATAAATTAATAGAGTATTAAATATTTAATATGAGCTTGTTGTGCTATCCACAAGGCGAGTATTGCGTATTTAAGATGTTAATTAATCACATTTGATGCTTATCAAGAAAATTGAACGATCTAGTCTTGTTGTGCTATCCACAAGGACGAACATTTTTCTTTTTTCAATTTATGAAAGTGCTAGGTTGGACTTAACTTAAATCATTTTAGTTCGGATGTGCACACACTTGACCATTATGATTTAAGAGGCAAAATAAAAGGAGTTATATAGTGTTGTAATTGACAAGAGTTGTCTACCTATTTATTTGTATATCGCTTGTTGTGCTATCCACAAGGTTATATACATTTGAAATGGGATCCTTATTCTCACTAGCAAATCTTTAATTAGATGTTGCCGAACTATATAAGTGAGGGTAATATAGTTTGATGAAAATAGTGGGAGATACCAATTTAAAATAAAGACCTAAATTTATTTTGGTATGCAAAATTAATAAAATGAATGTTTGCTAAAATGTTATTTTTCACATGCAGAATTTTAAAAATGTCTAAATCACTAATCTCACTACGAAGCATACTTGATGCAAACAAGCTTACCGGACCGAATTATGAGGACTGGCTAAGAAATCTGAGAATTGTTCTCACTGCTGAAAAGATTTCTTATGTCCTAAATTCAACTGTCCCTGAATATGTTTCAGAAACAGCCTCTGAGGAAGAGATTGCCACTTTCAATAAGTGGCAAGATGATGCATCTGTGGCTCAATGCATCATGCTCGCATCCATGAATAACGAGCTTCAGCGTCAGCACGAAAAAATGGATGCTCCTGCTATGCTGCTTCACCTCAAGGAGTTGTATGGTGAACAGAGTAGGACTGCTAGATATGAGATATCTAAGGAGCTCTTCCGATCTCGGATGACCGAGGGTACTGCCGTCGAGACTCATGTCCTGAAAGTGATCAATTTGATTGAACGCCTTGGACAGCTTGGGTTCGTCATGGATGGGGAGTTGAGTCAAGACTTGGTCTTGCAGTCACTCCCTGAGACCTTCTCGCAGTTTGTGGTTAATTTTCACATGAATAAGCTAGATGTCAGCTTGCCTGAGCTGCTTAACATGCTGAAAACTGCAGAAGGTCACTTCCCATCCAAGAAGAACCATATCTTGATGGTGGATTCTTCCAATAAAAGGAAGAGACCTAAGGTATCTTCTGAAAAGAAGAAATCCAAGAAGGCTAAGGGAAAGGGGAAAGAAAAGGAACAAAAGAAACCTGAACCAGCTAAAGGAATGTGCTTTCATTGCAACAAGCCGGGACATTGGAAAAGGAACTGCAAGAAGTATCTAGCAGAGAAGAAGCTTGGAGAAGCTTCGACTTCCAATCAAGGTTTGTTCATGATTGAAATTAATTTTTCAGAAAGTCAAAATTCTACTTGGGTATTGGATACCGGCTGTGGTTCTCACATATGTAATACTGTGCAGGGACTGGTCAGAAGTAGAAAGCTGAACAATGATGAGGTGATCCTGCGAGTGGGGAATGGAGCAAAGGTTGCTGCATTAGTTGTAGGAACTTATTATTTAGCAATGCCTTCGGGCAAGTCCATTTATCTTAATAATTGTTATTATGTTCTGAATATTATTAAAAATATTATTTCAATTTCTGTATTAGATATGGAAGGATTTAACGTTGTTATAAAGAACAATAGTTGTTCTATTTATAAAGACGATGTTTTATATGGTATTGGAAATTTGCGAAATGGACTTTATACACTTGACTTACAAGAAAATATATTTCAAATTGAACAAACTAAGAAAAGAAAAAGAGATGATATTAATTATACCTACATGTGGCACTGTAGACTCGGTCATATCAATGAAACAAGATTATCCAAGTTGCATAAAGATGGGCTCCTCGAGCTATCCGATTATGAATCATATCCAACTTGTGAATCTTGTCTCATGGGTAAAATGACTAAATCTCCTTTTAGTGGAAGAGGAGAAAGAGTTACAGAGTTGTTGGCATTGATTCACACAGACGTTTGTGGGCCTATGACAACAAGTGCACGGGGTGGGTATTCTTATTTTATTACTTTCACTGATGATCACTCAAGATTTGGATATGTGTATTTAATGAAATACAAGTCAGAATCATTTGAAAAGTTCAAAGAGTTCAGAAGTGAAGTAGAGAAACAAACGGGCAAGAGTATAAAGATACTTCGATCAGATCGAGGCGGAGAATACTTAAGCGGTGAGTTTCTCAATTGTCTCAAAGAAAATGGTATAATCTCACAATGGACTCCTCCAGGTACACCACAGTTAAATAGAGTATCTGAAAGGAGAAATCGAACACTGTTAGACATGGTTCGATCCATGATGAGTTTTACCGACCTTCCAATTTCCTTCTGGGGATATGCCCTAGAAACGGCTGCATACCTACTTAACAAGGTACCTACCAAATCCGTCCCAAAGACTCCATATGAGATGTGGAAGGGGAGGAAACCAAATCTTAAGCATGTTAAGACTTGGGGTTGTCCAGCTTATGTCAAAAAGTTTGAAAATGATAAGCTACAGACTAAATCCGATAAGTGTAGATTTGTGGGATACCCTAAAGAAACTGTAGGGTATTATTTCTATCATCTAACTGATCAAAAGGTGTTTGTTGCGAAACATGCTGCCTTCTTGGAAAAGGAGTTTATCCATGAAGGGGTCAGTGGGAGTAAGATATATCTTGAAGAAGTTCAAGAACCACAAATTACCACGGATCAAAGTCAGGTACCTGACCAAGTAGAAGAACCTACTATACCACACCCTGTTCGTAAATCTGGGAGAGTACCGAAGATACCTGAGAGGTATGGATTCGTTATAGAGGATGACGATGAGGTACACATCATGAATGATGATGATCCATTGAATTACGAACAGGCCATGAGTAATAAAGACTCAGGGAAATGGCTTGAAGCCATGAAATCCGAAATGGACTCCATGTATGAAAACAAAGTATGGACTTTGGTTTCACCACCTGAAGGCATTAAGCCTATTGGGTGTAAATGGGTCTTTAAAAGAAAGACTGGAGCGGACGGCAAGGTGGAGACCTATAAGGTCCGACTGGTTGCAAAAGGTTTCAAACAAAGACAAGGAGTTGATTATGATGAAACCTTTTCACCAGTAGCTATGCTCAAGTCCATTTGGATTTTGCTTGCGATTGCAGCTTATAACGACTATGAGATCTGGCAGATGGAAGTGAAAACAGCCTTCCTCAATGGGAAACTTGAGGAGGATGTGTATATGACACAGCCAGAGGGATTTGTTTCAAAGGTTGGAATAAATCAAGTCTGTAAGCTGCAACGATCCATTTATGGATTGAAGCAAGCTTCTCGTAGATGGAACATTCGTTTTGATGAGACAATCAAAGAGTTTGATTTTATCAAAAATGACGATGAACCATGTGTGTACAAGAAGGTTAGTGGGAGCGCAATTTCATTCCTTGTATTATATGTTGATGATATATTACTGATAGGGAATGACATTCCTATGCTACAATCGATTAAAATCTGGTTATCTAAACACTTCTCCATGAAGGACTTGGGAGAAGCATCCTATATTTTGGGGATAAAGATCTATAGAGATAGATCTAAAAGGATGCTTGGTTTATCCCAAGGAACGTACATTGATGCAATGCTAAAGAGATTTAGCATGGAAGATTCCAAAAGAGGTCTCATGCCGATGAGCCATGGAATACATCTCTCCAAGAAACAGGCCCCAAAGACACCTGAGGAGAGAGACCGTATGAGTAAGATCCCTTATGCTTCTGCAATAGGATCTATCATGTACGGTATGATATGTACTAGACCGGATGTTGCTCATGCACTTAGTGTAACGAGCAGATACCAGTCGAATCCTGGAGAAGAGCACTGGAAGGCAGTGAAGAATATCCTAAAGTACTTGAGAAGGACTAAAGATATTTTTCTTGTCTACGGTGGGTCTGAATTAAAACTCGAGGGCTTCACAGACTCAAGTTTTCAAACGGACCAAGATGACAGTAAATCTGTTTCGGGGTATGTTTTTACCTTGAACGGAAGCGTAGTGAGTTGGAAGAGTTCCAAGCAGCAAACAGTTGCTGATTCAGTGACAGAGGCAGAGTATATAACTGTAAGTGAAGCTGCAAGTTGATGTTTTAGATGACAAGTTCATTACAGAACTAGGAATAGTTCCTAAGTCTCATCTTGAATCTAAACATGTGTTGCGGCACTTTGATTAAACAAATCATTGAAAGAGGAGAGTGTAGACTCTCAAGACAACATTGCAGATCCATTAACTAAAGCTTTAACACAACAGCAGTTTGATCGTCACTTAGAGAAAATGGGTATGAGATACCATGGCGATTGGCTTTAGTGCAAGTGGGAGATTGATAGTAGTGTGCATACAAGCCAATCATGTATGATGATAAAGCACGTACTTTGTAAACAATCTTATTTATTTATTAATAAAATATTCATTTATTAAAGGCATTTAATTATCTACATGGTGCTGTTTTTATAATATGTAAATAACCCATAGTTTTAAGCAATGCTTTTAGAATCATGATGATGATCATGCTAATGAGATCTAAATTCTTAGAAAGCTCTAAAACTAAAATAGTTCCCAATCGTGGGATTACTAAAAAGGGGATTAGTAAATCCGGATAGATTGGTACATATGTTGCTTGCTCATTGGATGAGGATGATTGATCTCATGATCATTTGTGTGGAGACACTAAAGCAAGTATGTAGGTGCTTATTGGAGAATAAGTTCACTGAACGTGATTCGCTATGGAATACCTAATGGAGTTTTACTCGCCTGTCAATAGGAATTCCTAATGTGATAGTAGTACAAGTGATCCTTGGACTTGAGATCATCATAGTATCTTGTATGTAACAAATTATACTTTGACTTATTCCTTAAGACCTTTTAAGGCATATATAGGGTATGCTTGGGTATAGTGAGTTATATATGGAGATAATGAATGATCAATAAAGAATCTACCACCTCTAGTAAAAGAGGAGATATGTCCTATGTGATTCGTTAAATGACAACCCAGGAATCCTTGGCCAAGGTGAAATGAAATTAGAAAGGAGTTTTTAATTTGCATTATTTGGAGTTGTGCATTTTCTAATCGAAATACATATAATTAAATAAAATAAGACTTGACAGTAAATTCATGTCTTATATTTAATTAGGACATTGTATGGTGGAAGGATTGAATTGTATGGTAACTATTAACTCACAGGTTCTTTTATGATTAATGTTGAAATCTATATTATCTGGAAAGTCGTTGATCGCTAGGGAGGCTTATCCCTATTGTAGAATAAATATTATTTATTTAAATAAATTATTAGTTTAATTTATTTATTTAAATAAGATTAAAATTGTTTTAATTGATTTATTCACAACCGGTTTAATATGGAGAACCTAAAGGGTCACACCATAAAAGGAAGAATAATTATTTAAGAAGGTAATGGCATAATCGTAATAATGCATTAAGTATAATTAATTTAATCTATGGTGATAGAATAAATTAAATAGCTTAATGTTTATTATTTAATATTTTGAAAATATTAAATATAAATTAATAAGAGGAGTCTTATTAATATTATTACAATTATTATTATTTTAATTTCTAAAGGAGTTTAGTAATTAATTTAATATTTAGTACTCTCATTTATTCCTAATAAGATTAGGAGACAAATTAATTAAATGAATTTAATTAATTATTCCCATGTGGTGGGAAGCCTAAATTAATTAAAGGAGTTTAATTAATTAAAAGAAATCTCATGTCTAATAGGATTAGAAGGGTTGACCAATGTCTATATAAGAGAAGTCTTATAATAGATATTAGATTGATGCAATTCCAATTGTTGGAGAGTACTCCTTTTCTATAGAGGATAGAAAACTAAGGTTAAGCCAAACACCCTCCTTCTTGATAATTCTTCTTCCTTGGTGGATCACCTCTAGAGGCCAAACACTTGGGTGGCTAACGTTGATCAAAGGAAAGAATCTAACCCGAAAATTCAAGGAGATCACGAAGAACAAGGAGTTGAACTAGTACCTGTGGAAGCTTCGTTCTACAAGGGTATGATTCCATAACTTCTTATTTATCGTTTTAAATTAATAATTTGCATAAAGGATGATCCGGGTAATGGTTTTGTAGAAATTTTTTTTAAACTCTGATATACCATGCTTCCGCTAATTTTTGCAATTTGATTGCGTCACGATTTCGTACAAACCCAACAACAATAAGGTCTCCCCTAAATCAAGACTTGTGTGAGATGTACACATCGTTTTTAATGCGATAGTCATGGAATGCTCTATTTGATGCTAATAAAATTAGAACGAAGTAATAGGACTCATAATCATCTCTTTCTTTGATAATTTTAGAGAACAAATGAAACAATAAGAATGTCTCTTTAAATAATGATTTGTGTGAGATGTACGCATCGTTTTGAACGCGATAGTCATGGGATTGCTCCTTTTGGTGCTAATCAAACTAGAACGAATTTATAATACTCCTAATCAGCTCTTACTTTGATAATTTTAGAGTACCAATGAAATAATAAGAAGGTCTCCCTAAATGAAGACTTGTGTGAGATGTACGCATGGTTTTGAACGTGATAGTCATGGGTTTCTCCTTTTGACGTTAATCATAGTAGAACGAAGTAATACAACTCTTAATCACCTCTTTCTTTGTAAATTTGAAACAACCAATGGAACAATATGAAGGTCTCCCTAAATGAAGACTTGTGTGAGATCTACACGTCGTTTTGGACGCGATAGTGATGGGATTGCTCCTTTTGATTCTATCTTCAACTAGAACGATGTAATAGGACTCATAATCACCTATACTTTTACAATTTGAGAGAACTAATAAAACAATAAGAAGGTCTTCCTAAATGAAGACTTGTGTGAGATGTACGGATTGTTTTGAAGGCACTAGTGATAGGATTGCTCCTTTTGAAGCAAATCAAACTAGAACGAAGTCATAGGACTCGTAAAAACCTCTTTTATTGACAATTTGAGAAACCAATGAAACAATAAGGTCTTCCTAAATCAAGACTTGCGTGAGATGTACTACGCATCATTTTTAACGCGATAGTCATGGGATTGCTCCTTTTGATGTTAATCCTATTAGAACGAAGTAATAGAACTCCTAATCACCTCTTTCTTTGACAATTTTAGAGAACCAATGAAACAATAAGAAGGTCTCCTTAAATGAAGACTTGTGTGAGATGTATGCATGGTTTTGAACGCGATAGTCATGGAATTGCTCCTTTTGATGCTAATCAAGCAAGAACGAAGTTGTATGACTTCTAATCACGTATATTTTTGACAGATTTAGAACACCAATGAAACAATAAGCTCTCCCTAAATGAAGACTTGTGTGAGATGTACGCATGGTTTTGAACGCCACAGTCATGGGTTTCTCCTTTTAACGCTAATCAAAGTCGAACGAAGTAATACAACTCTTAATCACCTCTTTCTTTGTAAATTTGATACAACCAATGAAACAATATGAAGGTCTCCCTAAATGAAGACTTGTGTGAGATCTACGCATCGTTTTGGACGCGATATTGATTGGATTGCTCCTTTTGATGCTAATTTCAACTAGAACGAAGTAATATGACTCATAATCATCTATATTTTGATAATTTGTGAGAACTAATGAAACAATAAGAAGGTCTCCCTAAATGAAGACTTGTGTGAGATGTACAGATTATTTTGAAGGCGCTATTGATAGGATTGCCCCATTTAATGCTAATCTAAATAGAAAGAAGTCATAGGACTCATAATCACCTCTTTCTTTGATAATTTGAGGGAACCAATGAAACAATAAGTTCTCCCCTAAATCAAGACTTGTGTGAGATGTACACATCGTTTTTAATGCGATAGTCATGGAATGCTCTATTTGATGCTAATCAAATTAGAACGAAGTAATAGGACTCATAATCATCTCTTTCTTTGATAATTTTAGAGAACAAATGAAACAATAAGAATGTCTCTTTAAATAATGACTTGTGTGAGATGTACGCATCGTTTTGAACGCGATAGTCGTGGGATTGCTCCTTTTGATGCTAATCAAACTAGAACAAATTTATAGGACTCCTAATCAGCTCTTTCTTTGACAATTTTAGAGCACCAATGAAATAATAAGAAGGTCTCCCTGAATGAAGACTTGTGTGAGATGTACGCATGATTTTGAACGTGATAGTTATGGGTTTCTCCTTTTAACGTTAATCAAAGAAGAACGAAGTAATACAACTCTTAATCACCTATTTCTTTGTAAATTTGAAACAACCAATGGAACAATATGAAGGTCTCCCTAAATGAAGACTTGTGTGAGATCTACGCATCGTTTTGGACGCGATAGTGATGGGATTGCTCCTTTTGATTCTATCTTCAACTAGAACGATGTAATAGGACTCATAATCACCTATACTTTTATAATTGGAGAGAACTAATAAAACAATAAGAAGATCTTCCTAAATGAAGACCTGTGTGAGATGTACGGATTGTTTTGAAGGCACTAGTGATAGGATTGCTCCTTTTGATGCAAATCAATCTAGAACGAAGTCATAAGACTCATAAAAACCTCTTTCATTGACAATTTGAGAAAACCAATGAAACAATAAGAAGGTCTTCCTAAATCAAGACTTGTGTGAGATGTACTACGCATCGTTTTTAACGCGATAGTCATGGGATTGCTCCTTTTGATGCTAATCATATTAGAATGAAGTAATAGAACTCGTAATCACCTCTTTCATTGACAATTTTAGAGAACCAATGAAACATTAAGATGATCTCCTAAATGAAGACTTGTGTGAGATGTATGCATGGTTTTGAAGGCGATAGTCATGGAATTGCTCCTTTTGATGGTAATCAAACAAGAACGAAGTTATAAGACTCCTAATCACCTCTTTCTTTGACAAATTCAGAACGCCAATGAAACAATAAGGTCTCTCTAAATGAAGACTTGTGTGAGATGTACGCATGGTTTTGAACGCCAAAGTCATGGGTTTCTCCTTTTAACGTTAATCAAAGTAGAACGAAGTAATACAACTCTTAATCACATCTTTCTTTGTAAATTTGATACATCCAATGAAACAATATGAAGGTCTCCCTAAATGAAGACTTGTGTGAGATCTACGCATCGTTTTGGACGCGATATTGATTGGATTGCTCCTTTTGATGCTAATTTCAACTAGAACGAAGTAATATGACTCATAATCACCTATATTTTGACAATTTGTGAGAACTAATGAAACAGTAAGAAGGTCTCCCTAAATGAAGACTTGTGTGAGATGTACGAATCATTTTGAAGGCGTTATTGATAGGATTGCTCCATTTAATGCTAATCTAAAAAGAAAAAAGTCATAGGACTCATAATCACCTCTTTCTTTGATAATTTGAGTGAACCAATGAAACTATAAGAAGTTCTCCCCTAAATCAAGACTTGTGTGAGATGTACACATCGTTTTTAACGCGATACTCATGGAATGCTCTATTTGATGCTAATCAAATTAGAACGAAGTAATAGGACTCATAATCATCTCTTTCTTTGATAATTTTAGAGAACAAATGAAATAATAAGAAAGTATTTTTAAATAATGACTTGTGTGAGATGTACGCATCGTTTTGAACGCGATAGTCATGGGATTGCTCCTTTTGATGCTAATCAAACTAGAACAAATTTATAGTACTCCTAATCAGCTCTTACTTTGACAATTTTAGAGTACCAATGAAATAATAAGAAGGTATCCCTAAATGAAGACTTGTGTGAGATGTACGCATGGTTTTGAACGTGATAGTCATGGGTTTCTCCTTTTGACGTTAATCATAGTAGAACGAAGTAATACAACTCTTAATCACCTCTTTCTTTGTAAATTTGAAACAACCAATGGAACAATATGAAGGTCTCCCTAAATGAAGACTTGTGTGAGATCTACGCATCGTTTTGGACGCGATAGTGATGGGATTGCTCCTTTTGATTCTATCTTCAACTAGAACGATGTAATAGGACTCATAATCACCTATACTTTTATAATTTGAGAGAACTAATAAAACAATAAGAAGGTCTTCCTAAATGAAGACTTGTGTGAGATGTACGGATTGTTTTGAAGGCACTAGTGATAGGATTGCTCCTTTTGATGCAAATCAAACTAGAACGAAGACATAGGACTCGTAAAAACCTCTTTTATTGACAATTTGAGAAAACCAATGAAACAATAAGGTCTTCCTAAATCAAGACTTGCGTGAGATGTACTACGCATCATTTTTAACGCGATAGTCATGGGATTGCTCCTTTTGATGCTAATCATATTAGAACGAAGTAATAGAACTCCTAATCACCTCTTTCTTTGACAATTTTAGAGAACCAATGAAACAATAAGAAGGTCTCCTTAAATGAAGATTTGTGTGAGATGTATGCATGGTTTTGAACGCGATAGTCATGCAATTGCTCCTTTTGATGCTAATCAAGCAAGAACGAAGTTGTATGACTTCTAATCACCTATATTTTTGACAGATTTAGAACACCAATGAAACAATAAGGTCTCCCTAAATGAAGACTTGTGTGAGATGTACGCATGGTTTTGAACGCCACAGTCATGGGTTTCTCCTTTTAACGATAATCAAAGTAGAACGAAGTAATACAACTCTTAATCACCTCTTTCTTTGTAAATTTGATACAACCAATGAAACAATATGAATGTCTCCCTAAATAAAAACTTGTGTGAGATCTACACATCGTTTTGGATGCGATATTGATTGGATTGCTCCTTTTGATGCTAATTTCAACTAGAACGAAGTAATATGACTCATAATCACCTATATTTTGACAATTTGTGAGAACTAATGAAACAATAAGAAGGTCTCCCTAAATGAAGACTTGTGTGAGATGTACGGATTATTTTGAAGGCGCTATTGATAGGATTGCCCCATTTAATGCTAATCTAAATAGAAAGAAGTCATAGGACTCATAATCACCTCTTTCTTTGATAATTTGAAGGAACCAATGAAACAATAAGAAGTTCTCCCCTAAATCAAGACTTGTGTGAGATGTACACATCGTTTTTAATGCGATAGTCATGGAATGCTCTATTTGATGCTAATCAAATTAGAACAAAGTAATAGGACTCATAGTCATCTCTTTCGTTGATAATTTTAGAGAACAAATGAAACAATAAGAATGTCTCTTTAAATAATGACTTGTGTGAGATGTACGCATCGTTTTGAACGCGATAGTCGTGGGATTGCTCCTTTTGATGCTAATCAAACTAGAACAAATTTATAGGACTCCTAATCAGCTCTTTCTTTGACAATTTTAGAGCACCAATGAAATAATAAGAAGGTCTCCCTAAATGAAGACTTGTGTGAGATGTACGCATGATTTTGAACGTGATAGTCATGGCTTTCTCCTTTTAATGTTAATCAAAGTAGAATGAAGTAATACAACTCTTAATCACCTCTTTCTTTGTAAATTTGAAACAACCAATAGAACAATATGAAGGTCTCCCTAAATGAAGACTTGTGTGAGATCTACGCATCGTTTTGGACGCGATAGTGATGGGATTGTTCCTTTTGATTCTATCTCCAATTAGAACGATGTAATAGGACTCATAATCACCTATACTTTTACAATTTGAGAGAACTAATAAAACAATAAGAAGATCTTCCTAAATGAAGATTTGTGTGAGATGTACGGATCGTTTTGAAGGCACTAGTGATAGGATTGCTCCTTTTGATGGAAATCAAACTAGAACGAAGTCATAAGACTCATAAAAACCTATTTCATTGACAATTTGAGAAAACCAATGAAACATTAAGAAGGTCTTTCTAAATGAAGACTTGTGTGAGATGTACGCATGGCTTTGAACGCCACAGTCATGGGATTCTCCTTTTAACGCTAATCAAAATAGAACGAAGTAATACAACTCTTAATCACCTCTTTCTTTGTAAATTTGATACAACCAATGAAACAATATGAAGGTCTCCCTAAATGAAGACTTGTGTGAGATCTAGGCATCGTTTTGGACGAGATATTGATTGGATTGCTCCTTTTGATGCTAATTTCAACTAGAACGAAGTAATATGGCTCATAATCACCTATATTTTGACAATTTGTGAGAACTAATGAAACAGTAAGAAGGTCTCCCTAAATGAAGACTTGTGTGAGATGTACGGATCATTTTGAAGGCGTTATTGATAGGATTGCTCCATTTAATGCTAATCTAAAAAAAAAAGTCATAGGACTCATAATCACCTCTTTCTTTGATAATTTGAGTGAACCAATGAAACAATAAGAAGTTCTCCCCTAAATCAAGACTTGTGTGAGATGTACACATCGTTTTTAACGCGATACTCATGGAATGATCTATTTGATGCTAATCAAATTAGAACAAAGTAATAGGACTCATAATCATCTCTTTCTTTGATAATTTTAGAGAACAAATGAAACAATAAGAAAGTCTCTTTAAATAATGACTTGTGTGAGATGTACGCATCGTTTTGAACGCGATAGTCATGGGATTGCTCCTTTTGATGCTAATCAAACTAGAACAAATTTATAGGACTCCTAATCAGCTCTTACTTTGACAATTTTAGAGTACCAATGAAATAATAAGAAGGTCTCCCTAAATGAAGACTTGTGTGAGATGTACGCATGGTTTTGAACGTGATAGTCATGGGTTTCTCCTTTTGACGTTAATCATAGTAGAACGAAGTAATACAACTCTTATTCACCTCTTTCTTTGTAAATTTGAAACAACCAATGGAACAATATAAAGGTCTCCCTAAATGAAGACTTGTGTGAGATCTACGCATTGTTTTGAACGCGATAATGATGGGATTGCTCCTTTTGATTCTATCTTCAACTAGAACGATGTAATAGGACTCATAATCACCTATACTTTTACAATTTGAGAGAACTAATAAAACAATAAGAAGGTCTTCCTAAATGAAGACTTGTGTGAGATGTACGGATTGTTTTGAAGGCACTAGTGATAGGATTGCTCCTTTTGATGCAAATCAAACTAGAACGAAGTCATAGGACTCGTAAAAACCTCTTTTATTGACAATTTGAGAAACCAATGAAACAATAAGGTCTTCCTAAATCAAGACTTGCGTGAGATATACTACGCATCATTTTTAACGCGATACTCATGGGATTGCTCCTTTTGATGCTAATCCTATTAGAACGAAGTAATAGAACTCCTAATCACCTCTTTCTTTGACAATTTTAGAGAACCAATGAAACAATAAGAAGGTTTCCTTAAATGAAGACTTGTGTGAGATGTATGCATGGTTTTGAACGCGATAGTCATGGAATTGCTCCTTTGGATGCTAATCAAGCAAGAACGAAGTTGTATGACTTCTAATCACGTATATTTTTGACAGATTTAGAACACCAATGAAACAATAAGGTCTCCCTAAATGAAAACTTGTGTGAGATGTACGCATGGTTTTGAACGCCACAGTCATGGGTTTCTCCTTTTAACGCTAATCAAAGTCGAACGAAGTAATACAACTCTTAATCACCTCTTTCTTTGTAAATTTGATACAACCAATGAAACAATATGAATGTCTCCCTAAATGAAAACTTGTGTGTGATCTACACATCTTTTTGGATGCGATATTGATTGGATTGCTCATTTTGATGCTAATTTCAACTAGAACGAAGTAATATGACTCATAATCACCTATATTTTGACAATTTGTGAGAACTAATGAAACAATAAGAAGGTCTCCCTAAATGAAGACTTGTGTGAGATGTACGAATTTTTTTGAAGGCGCTAGTGATAGGATTGCTCCATTTAATGCTAATCTAAATAGAAAGAAGTCATAGGACTCATAATCACCTCTTTCTTTGATAATTTGAGGGAACCAATGAAACAATAAGAAGTTCTCCCCTAAATCAAGACTTGTGTGAGATGTACACATCGTTTTTAATGCGATAGTCATGGAATGCTCTATTTGATGCTAATCAAATTAGAACGAAGTAATAGGACTCATAATCATCTCTTTCTTTGATAATTTTAGAGAACAAATGAAACAATAAGAAAGTCTCTTTAAATAATGATTTGTGTGAGATGTACGCATCGTTTTGAACGCGATAGTCATGGGATTGCTCCTTTTGATGCTAATCAAACTAGAACAAATTTATAGGACTCCTAATCAGCTCTTACTTTGACAATTTTAGAGTACCAATGAAATAATAAGAAGGTCTCCCTAAATGAAGACTTGTGTGAGATGTACGCATGGTTTTGAACGTGATAGTCATGGGTTTCTCCTTTTGACGTTAATCAAAGTAGAACGAAGTAATACAACTCTTAATCACCTCTTTCTTTGTAAATTTGAAACAACCAATGGAACAATATGAAGGTCTCCCTAAATGAAGACTTGTGTGAGATCTACGCATCGTTTTGGACGCGATAGTGATGGGATTGCTCCTTTTGATTCTATCTGCAACTAGAACGATGTAATAGGACTCATAATCACCTATACTTTTACAATTTGAGAGAACTAATAAAATAATAAGAAGATCTTCCTAAATGAAGACTTGTGTGAGATGTACGGATCGTTTTGAAGGCACTAGTGATACAATTGCTCCTTTTGATGGAAATCAAACTAGAACGAAGTCATAAGACTCATAAAAACCTCTTTCATTGACAATTTGAGAAAACCAATGAAACAATAAGAAGGTCTTCCTAAATCAAGACTTGTGTGAGATGTACGCATGGCTTTGAACGCCACAATCATGGGTTTCTCCTTTTAACGCTAATCAAAGTAGAACGAAATAATACAACTCTTAATCACCTCTTTCTTTGTAAGTTTGATACAACCAATGAAACAATATGAAGGTCTCCCTAAATGAAGACTTGTGTGAGATCTACGCATCGTTTTGGACGCGATATTGATTGGATTGCTCCTTTTGATGCTAATTTCAACTAGAACGAAGTAATATGACTCATAATCACCTATATTTTGACAATTTGTGAGAACTAATGAAACAGTAAGAAGGACTCCCTAAATGAAGACTTGTGTGAGATGTACGGATCATTTTGAAGGCGTTATTGATAGGATTGCTCCATTTAATACTAATCTAAAATGAAAAAAGTCATAGGACTCATAATCACCTCTTTCTTTGATAATTTGAGTGAACTAATGAAACAATAAGAAGTTCTCCCCTAAATCAAGACTTGTGTGAGATGTACACATCGTTTTTAACGCGATACTCATGGAATGCTCTATTTGATGCTAATCAAATTAGAACGAAGTAATAGGACTCATAATCATCTCTTTCTTTGATAATTTTAGAGAACAAATGAAACAATAAGAAAGTCTCTTTAAATAATGATTTGTGTGAGATGTACGCATCGTTTTGAACGCGATAGTCATGGGATTGCTCCTTTTGATGCTAATCAAACTAGAACAAATTTATAGGACTCCTAATCAGCTCTTACTTTGACAATTTTAGAGTACCAATGAAATAATAAGAAGGTCTCCCTAAATGAAGACTTGTGTGAGATGTACGCATGGTTTTGAACGTGATAGTCATGGGTTTCTCCTTTTGACGTTAATCAAAGTAGAACGAAGTAATACAACTCTTAATCACCTCTTTCTTTGTAAATTTGAAACAACCAATGGAACAATATGAAGGTCTCCCTAAATGAAGACTTGTGTGAGATCTACGCATCGTTTTGGACGCGATAGTGATGGGATTGCTCCTTTTGATTCTATCTTCAACTAGAACGATGTAATAGGACTCATAATCACCTATACTTTTACAATTTGAGAGAACTAATAAAACAATAAGAAGGTCTTCCTAAATAAAGACTTGTGTGAGATGTACGGATTGTTTTGAAGGCACTAGTGATAGGATTGCTCCTTTTGATGCAAATCAAACTAGAACGAAGTCATAGGACTCGTAAAAACCTCTTTTATTGACAATTTGAGAAACCAATGAAACAATAAGGTCTTCCTAAATCAAGACTTGCGTGAGATATACTACGCATCATTTTTAACGCGATACTCATGGGATTGCTCCTTTTGATGCTAATCCTATTAGAACGAAGTAATAGAACTCCTAATCACCTCTTTCTTTGACAATTTTAGAGAACCAATGAAACAATAAGAAGGTTTCCTTAAATGAAGACTTGTGTGAGATGTATGCATGGTTTTGAACGCGATAGTCATGGAATTGCTCCTTTGGATGCTAATCAAGCAAGAACGAAGTTGTATGACTTCTAATCACGTATATTTTTGACAGATTTAGAACACCAATGAAACAATAAGGTCTCCCTAAATGAAGACTTGTGTGAGATGTACGCATGGTTTTGAACGCCACAGTCATGGATTTCTCCTTTTAATGCTAATCAAAGTCGAACGAAGTAATACAACTCTTAATCACCTCTTTCTTTGTAAATTTGATACAACCAATGAAACAATATGAATGTCTCCCTAAATGAAAACTTGTGTGAGATCTACACATCGTTTTGGATGCGATATTGATTGGATTGCTCCTTTTGATGCTAATTTCAACTAGAACGAAGTAATATGACTCATAATCACCTATATTTTGACAATTTGTGAGAACTAATGAAACAATAAGAAGGTCTCCCTAAATGAAGACCTGTGTGAGATGTACGGATTATTTTGAAGGCGCTATTGATAGGATTGCTCCATTTAATGCTAATCTAAATAGAAAGAAGTCATAAGACACATAATCACCTCTTTCTTTGATAATTTGAGGGAACCAATGAAACAATAAGAAGTTCTCCCCTAAATCAAGACTTGTGTGAGATGTACATATCGTTTTTAATGCGATAGTCATGGAATGCTCTATTTGTTGCTAATCAAATTTGAACGAAGTAATAGGACTCATAATCATCTCTTTCTTTGATAATTTTAGAGAACAAATGAAACAATAAGAATGTCTCTTTTAATAATGACTTGTGTGAGATGTACGCATCGTTTTGAACGCGATAGTCATGGGATTGCTCCTTTTGATGCTAATCAAACTAGAACAAATTTATAGGACTCCTAATCAGCTCTTTCTTTGACAATTTTAGAGCACCAATGAAATAATAAGAAGGTCTCCCTAAATGAAGACTTGTGTGAGATGTACGCATGATTTTGAACGTGATAGTCATGGGTTTCGCCTTTTAATGTTAATCAAAGTAGAACGAAGTAATACAACTCTTAATCACCTCTTTCTTTGTAAATTTGAAACAACCAATGGAACAATATGAAGGTCTCCCTAAATGAAGACTTGTGTGAGATCTACGCATCGTTTTGGACGCGATAGTGATTGGATTGCTCCTTTTGATGCTAATTTCAACTAGAACGAAGTAATGTGACTCATAATCACCTATATTTTGACAATTTGTGAGAACTAATAAAACAATAAGAAGGCCTCCCTAAATGAAGACTTGTGTGAGATGTACGGATCGTTTTGAAGGCGCTATTGATAGGATTGCTCCATTTAATGCTAATCTAAATAGAAAGAAGTCATAGGACTCATAATCACCTCTTTTTTTGATAATTTGAGAGAACCAATGAAATAATAAGAAGTTCTCCCCTAAATCAAGACTTGTGTGAGATGTACACATTATTTTTACGCGATAGTCATGGAAGGCTCCTTTTGATGCTAATCAAATTAAAATGAAGTAATAGGACTCATAATCATCTATAACTTTGATAATTTTAGAGAACAAATGAAACAATAAGAAAGTCTCTTTAAATAAAGACTTGTGTTAGATGTACGCATCGTTTTGAACGCGATAGTCATGGGATTGCTCCTTTTGATGCTAATCAAACTAGAACAAAGTTATAGGACTCCTAATCACCTCTTTCTTTGACAATTTTAGAGCACCAATGAAATAATAAGAAGGTCTCCCTAAATGAGGACTTGTGTGAGATGTACGCATGGTTTTCCACGTGATAGTCATGTGTTTCTCCTTTTGACGCTAATCAAAGTAAAACGAAGTAATACAACTCTTAATCAACTATTTCTTTATAAATTTGAAACAACCAATGGAACAATATGAAGGTCTCCCTAAATGAAGACTTGTGTGAGATCTACGCATCGTTTTGGACTCGATAGTGATGGGATTGCTCCTTTTGATTCTATCTTCAACTAGAACGATGTCATAGGACTCATAATCACCTATACTTTTACAATTTGAGAGAACTAATAAAACAATAAGAAGATCTTCCTAAATGAAAACTTGTGTGAGATGTACGGATCGTTTTGAAGGCACTAGTGATACGATTGCTCCTTTTGATGGAAATCAAACTAGAACGTAGTCATAAGACTCATAAAAACCTCTTCATTGACAATTTGAGAAAACCAATGAAACAATAAGAAGGTCTTCCTAAATCAAGACTTGTGTGAGATGTACGCATGGCTTTGAACGCCACAGTAATGGGTTTCTCCTTTTAACGCTAATCAAAGTAGAACGAAGTAATACAACTCTTAATCACCTCTTTCTTTGTAAATTTGATACAACCAATGAAACAAAATGAAGGTCTCCCTAAATGAAGACTTGTGTGAGATCTACACATCGTTTTGGACGCGATATTGATTGGATTGCTCCTTTTGATGCTAATTTCAACTAGAACGAAGTAATATAACTCATAATCACCTATATTTTGACAATTTGTGAGAACTAATGAAACAGTAAGAAGGTCTCCCTAAATGAAGACTTGTGTGAGATGTACGGATCATTTTGAAGGCGTTATTGATAGGATTGCTCCATTTAATAATAATCTAAAAAGAAAAAAGTCATAGGACTCATAATCACCTCTTTCTTTGATAATTTGAGTGAACCAATGAAACAATAAGAAGTTCTCCCCTAAATCAAGACTTGTGTGAGATGTACATATCGTTTTTAATGCGATAGTCATGGAATGCTCTATTTGTTGCTAATCAAATTTGAACGAAGTAATAGGACTCATAATCATCTCTTTCCTTGATAATTTTAGAGAACAAATGAAACAATAAGAATGTCTCTTTTAATAATGACTTGTGTGAGATGTACGCATCGTTTTGAACGCGATAGTCATGGGATTGCTCCTTTTGATGCTAATCAAACTAGAACAAATTTATAGGACTCCTAATCAGCTCTTTCTTTGACAATTTTAGAGCACCAATGAAATAATAAGAAGGTCTCCCTAAATGAAGACTTGTGTGAGATGTACGCATGATTTTGAACGTGATAGTCATGGGTTTCGCCTTTTAATGTTAATCAAAGTAGAACGAAGTAATACAACTCTTAATCACCTCTTTCTTTGTAAATTTGAAACAACCAATGGAACAATATGAAGGTCTCCCTAAATGAAGACTTGTGTGAGATCTACGCATCGTTTTGGACGCGATAGTGATTGGATTGCTCCTTTTGATGCTAATTTCAACTAGAACGAAGTAATGTGACTCATAATCACCTATATTTTGACAATTTGTGAGAACTAATAAAACAATAAGAAGGCCTCCCTAAATGAAGACTTGTGTGAGATGTACGGATCGTTTTGAAGGCGCTATTGATAGGATTGCTCCATTTAATGCTAATCTAAATAGAAAGAAGTCATAGGACTCATAATCACCTCTTTTTTTGATAATTTGAGAGAACCAATGAAATAATAAGAAGTTCTCCCCTAAATCAAGACTTGTGTGAGATGTACACATTATTTTTACGCGATAGTCATGGAAGGCTCCTTTTGATGCTAATCAAATTAAAATGAAGTAATAGGACTCATAATCATCTATAACTTTGATAATTTTAGAGAACAAATGAAACAATAAGAAAGTCTCTTAAATAAAGACTTGTGTGAGATGTACGCATCGTTTTGAACGCGATAGTCATGGGATTGCTCCTTTTGATGCTAATCAAACTAGAACAAAGTTATAGGACTCCTAATCACCTCTTTCTTTGACAATTTTAGAGCACCAATGAAATAATAAGAAGGTCTCCCTAAATGAGGACTTGTGTGAGATGTACGCATGGTTTTCCACGTGATAGTCATGTGTTTCTCCTTTTGACGCTAATCAAAGTAAAACGAAGTAATACAACTCTTAATCAACTATTTCTTTATAAATTTGAAACAACCAATGGAACAATATGAAGGTCTCCCTAAATGAAGACTTGTGTGAGATCTACGCATCGTTTTGGACTCGATAGTGATGGGATTGCTCCTTTTGATTCTATCTTCAACTAGAACGATGTCATAGGACTCATAATCACCTATACTTTTACAATTTGAGAGAACTAATAAAACAATAAGAAGATCTTCCTAAATGAAAACTTGTGTGAGATGTACGGATCGTTTTGAAGGCACTAGTGATACGATTGCTCCTTTTGATGGAAATCAAACTAGAACGTAGTCATAAGACTCATAAAAACCTCTTTCATTGACAATTTGAGAAAACCAATGAAACAATAAGAAGGTCTTCCTAAATCAAGACTTGTGTGAGATGTACGCATGGCTTGAACGCCACAGTAATGGGTTTCTCCTTTTAACGCTAATCAAAGTAGAACGAAGTAATACAACTCTTAATCACCTCTTTCTTTGTAAATTTGATACAACCAATGAAACAAAATGAAGGTCTCCCTAAATGAAGACTTGTGTGAGATCTACACATCGTTTTGGACGCGATATTGATTGGATTGCTCCTTTTGATGCTAATTTCAACTAGAACGAAGTAATATAACTCATAATCACCTATATTTTGACAATTTGTGAGAACTAATGAAACAGTAAGAAGGTCTCCCTAAATGAAGACTTGTGTGAGATGTACGGATCATTTTGAAGGCGTTATTGATAGGATTGCTCCATTTAATAATAATCTAAAAAGAAAAAAGTCATAGGACTCATAATCACCTCTTTCTTTGATAATTTGAGTGAACCAATGAAACAATAAGAAGTTCTCCCCTAAATCAAGACTTGTGTGAGATGTACACATCGTTTTTAACGCGATACTCATGGAATGCTCTATTTGATGCTAATCAAATTAGAACGAAGTAATAGGACTCATAATCATCTCTTTCTTTGATAATTTTAGAGAACAAATGAAACAATAAGAAAGTCTCTTTAAATAATGATTTGTGTGAGATGTACGCATCGTTTTGAACGCGATAGTCATGGGATTGCTCCTTTTGATGCTAATCAAACTAGAACAAATTTATAGGACTCCTAATCAGCTCTTACTTTGACAATTTTAGAGTACCAATGAAATAATAAGAAGGTCTCCCTAAATGAAGACTTGTGTGAGATGTACGCATGGTTTTGAACGTGATAGTCATGGGTTTCTCCTTTTGACGTTAATCAAAGTAGAACGAAGTAATACAACTCTTAATCACCTCTTTCTTTGTAAATTTGAAACAACCAATGGAACAATATGAAGGTCTCCCTAAATGAAGACTTGTGTGAGATCTACGCATCGTTTTGGACGCGATAGTGATGGGATTGCTCCTTTTGATTCTATCTTCAACTAGAACGATGTAATAGGACTCATAATCACCTATACTTTTACAATTTGAGAGAACTAATAAAACAATAAGAAGGTCTTCCTAAATAAAGACTTGTGTGAGATGTACGGATTGTTTTGAAGGCACTAGTGATAGGATTGCTCCTTTTGATGCAAATCAAACTAGAACGAAGTCATAGGACTCGTAAAAATATCTTTTATTGACAATTTGAGAAAACCAATGAAACAATAAGGTCTTCCTAAATCAAGACTTGCGTGAGATGTACTACGCATCATTTTTAACGTGATAGTCATGGGATTGCTCCTATTGATGCTAATCATATTAGAACGAAGTAATAGAACTCCTAATCACCTCTTTCTTTGACAATTTTAGAGAACCAATGAAACAATAAGAAGGTCTCCTTAAATGAAGACTTCTGTGAGATGTATGCATGGTTTTGAACGCGACAGTCATGGAATTGCTCCTTTTGATGCTAATCAAGCAAGAACGAAGTTGTATAACTTCTAATCACGTATATTTTTGACAAATTTAGAACACCAATGAAACAATAAGGTCTCCCTAAATGAAGACTTGTGTGAGATGTACGCATGGTTTTGAACGCCACAGTCATGGGTTTCTCCTTTTAACGCTAATCAAAGTCGAACGAAGTAATACAACTCTTAATCACCTCTTTCTTTGTAAATTTGATACAACCAATGAAACAATATGAATGTCTCCCTAAATGAAAACTTGTGTGAGATCTACACATCGTTTTGGATGCGATATTGATTGGATTGCTCCTTTTGATGCTAATTTCAACTAGAACGAAGTAATATGACTCATAATCACCTATATTTTGACAATTTGTGAGAACTAATGAAACAATAAGAAGGTCTCCCTAAATGAAGACCTGTGTGAGATGTACGGATTATTTTGAAGGCGCTATTGATAATATTGCTCCAATTAATGCTAATCTAAATAGAAAGAAGTCATAAGACACATAATCACCTCTTTCTTTGATAATTTGAGGGAACCAATGAAACAATAAGAAGTTCTCCCCTAAATCAAGACTTGTGTGAGATGTACATATCGTTTTTAATGCGATAGTCATGGAATGCTCTATTTGTTGCTAATCAAATTTGAACGAAGTAATAGGACTCATAATCATCTCTTTCTTTGATAATTTTAGAGAACAAATGAAACAATAAGAATGTCTCTTTTAATAATGACTTGTGTGAGATGTACGCATCGTTTTGAACGCGATAGTCATGGGATTGCTCCTTTTGATGCTAATCAAACTAGAACAAATTTATAGGACTCCTAATCAGCTCTTTCTTTGACAATTTTAGAGCACCAATGAAATAATAAGAAGGTCTCCCTAAATGAAGACTTGTGTGAGATGTACGCATGATTTTGAACGTGATAGTCATGGGTTTCGCCTTTTAATGTTAATCAAAGTAGAACGAAGTAATACAACTCTTAATCACCTCTTTCTTTGTAAATTTGAAACAACCAATGGAACAATATGAAGGTCTCCCTAAATGAAGACTTGTGTGAGATCTACGCATCGTTTTGGACGCGATAGTGATTGGATTGCTCCTTTTGATGCTAATTTCAACTAGAACGAAGTAATGTGACTCATAATCACCTATATTTTGACAATTTGTGAGAACTAATAAAACAATAAGAAGGCCTCCCTAAATGAAGACTTGTGTGAGATGTACGGATCGTTTTGAAGGCGCTATTGATAGGATTGCTCCATTTAATGCTAATCTAAATAGAAAGAAGTCATAGGACTCATAATCACCTCTTTTTTTGATAATTTGAGAGAACCAATGAAATAATAAGAAGTTCTCCCCTAAATCAAGACTTGTGTGAGATGTACACATTATTTTTTACGCGATAGTCATGGAAGGCTCCTTTTGATGCTAATCAAATTAAAATGAAGTAATAGGACTCATAATCATCTATAACTTTGATAATTTTAGAGAACAAATGAAACAATAAGAAAGTCTCTTTAAATAAAGACTTGTGTGAGATGTACGCATCGTTTTGAACGCGATAGTCATGGGATTGCTCCTTTTGATGCTAATCAAACTAGAACAAAGTTATAGGACTCCTAATCACCTCTTTCTTTGACAATTTTAGAGCACCAATGAAATAATAAGAAGGTCTCCCTAAATGAGGACTTGTGTGAGATGTACGCATGGTTTTCCACGTGATAGTCATGTGTTTCTCCTTTTGACGCTAATCAAAGTAAAACGAAGTAATACAACTCTTAATCAACTATTTCTTTATAAATTTGAAACAACCAATGGAACAATATGAAGGTCTCCCTAAATGAAGACTTGTGTGAGATCTACGCATCGTTTTGGACTCGATAGTGATGGGATTGCTCCTTTTGATTCTATCTTCAACTAGAACGATGTCATAGGACTCATAATCACCTATACTTTTACAATTTGAGAGAACTAATAAAACAATAAGAAGATCTTCCTAAATGAAGACTTGTGTGAGATGTACGGATCGTTTTGAAGGCACTAGTGATACGATTGCTCCTTTTGATGGAAATCAAACTAGAACGTAGTCATAAGACTCATAAAAAACCTCTTTCATTGACAATTTGAGAAAACCAATGAAACAATAAGAAGGTCTTCCTAAATCAAGACTTGTGTGAGATGTACGCATGGCTTTGAACGCCACAGTAATGGGTTTCTCCTTTTAACGCTAATCAAAGTAGAACGAAGTAATACAACTCTTAATCACCTCTTTCTTTGTAAATTTGATACAACCAATGAAACAAAATGAAGGTCTCCCTAAATGAAAACTTGTGTGAGATCTACGCATCGTTTTGGACGCGATAGTGATTGGATTGCTCCTTTTGATGCTAATTTCAACTAGAACGAAGTAATGTGACTCATAATCACCTATATTTTGACAATTTGTGAGAACAAAAAAAACACTAAATGAAGACTTGTGTGAGATGTACGGATCGTTTTGAAGGCGCTATTGATAGGATTGCTCCATTTAATGCTAATCTAAATAGAAAGAAGTCATAGGACTCATAATCACCTCTTTCTTTGATAATTTGAGGACAACCAATGAAATAATAAGAAGTTCTCCCCTAAATCAAGACTTGTGTGAGATGTACACATCTTTTTTACGCGATAGTCATGGAATGCTCCTTTTGATGCTAATCAAATTAGAACGAAGTAATAGGACTCATAATCATCTATAACTTTGATAATTTTAGAGAACAAATGAAACAATAAGAAAGTCTCATTAAATAAAGACTTGTGTGAGATGTACGCATCGTTTTGAACGCGATAGTCATGGGATTGCTCCTTTTGATGCTAATCAAACTAGAACAAAGTTATAGGACTCCTAATCACCTCTTTCTTTGACAATTTTAGAGCACCAATGAAATAATAAGAAGGTCTCCCTAAATGAAGACTTGTGTGAGATGTACGCATGGTTTTGAACGTGATAGTCATGGGTTTCTCCTTTTGACGCTAATCAAAGTAGAACGAAGTAATACAACTCTTAATCACCTCTTTCTTTGTAAATTTGAAACAACCAATGGAACAATATGAAGGTCTCCCTAAATGAAGACTTGTGTGAGATCTACGCATCGTTTTGGACGCGATAGTGATGGGATTGCTCCTTTTGATTCTATCTTCAACTAGAACGATGTAATAGGACTCATAATCACCTATACTTTTACAATTTGAGAGAACTAATAAAACAATAAGAAGGTCTTCCTAAATAAAGACTTGTGTGAGATGTACGGATTGTTTTGAAGGCACTAGTGATAGGATTGCTCCTTTTGATGCAAATCAAACTAGAACGAAGTCATAGGACTCGTAAAAATCTCTTTTATTGACAATTTGAGAAAACCAATGAAACAATAAGGTCTTCCTAAATCAAGACTTGCGTGAGATGTACTACGCATCATTTTTAACGTGATAGTCATGGGATTGCTCCTATTGATGCTAATCATATTAGAACGAAGTAATAGAACTCCTAATCACCTCTTTCTTTGACAATTTTAGAGAACCAATGAAACAATAAGAAGGTCTCCTTAAATGAAGACTTCTGTGAGATGTATGCATGGTTTTGAACGCGACAGTCATGGAATTGCTCCTTTTGATGCTAATCAAGCAAGAACGAAGTTGTATAACTTCTAATCACGTATATTTTTGACAAATTTAGAACACCAATGAAACAATAAGGTCTCCCTAAATGAAGACTTGTGTGAGATGTACGCATGGTTTTGAACGCCACAGTCATGGGTTTCTCCTTTTAACGCTAATCAAAGTCGAACGAAGTAATACAACTCTTAATCACCTCTTTCTTTGTAAATTTGATACAACCAATGAAACAATATGAATGTCTCCCTAAATGAAAACTTGTGTGAGATCTACACATCGTTTTGGATGCGATATTGATTGGATTGCTCCTTTTGATGCTAATTTCAACTAGAACGAAGTAATATGACTCATAATCACCTATATTTTGACAATTTGTGAGAACTAATGAAACAATAAGAAGGTCTCCCTAAATGAAGACCTGTGTGAGATGTACGGATTATTTTGAAGGCGCTATTGATAGGATTGCTCCATTTAATGCTAATCTAAATAGAAAGAAGTCATAAGACACATAATCACCTCTTTCTTTGATAATTTGAGGGAACCAATGAAACAATAAGAAGTTCTCCCCTAAATCAAGACTTGTGTGAGATGTACATATCGTTTTTAATGCGATAGTCATGGAATGCTCTATTTGTTGCTAATCAAATTTGAACGAAGTAATAGGACTCATAATCATCTCTTTCTTTGATAATTTTAGAGAACAAATGAAACAATAAGAATGTCTCTTTTAATAATGACTTGTGTGAGATGTACGCATCGTTTTCAACGCGATAGTCATGGGATTGCTCCTTTTGATGCTAATCAAACTAGAACAAATTTATAGGACTCCTAATCAGCTCTTTCTTTGACAATTTTAGAGCACCAATGAAATAATAAGAAGGTCTCCCTAAATGAAGACTTGTGTGAGATGTACGCATGATTTTGAACGTGATAGTCATGGGTTTCGCCTTTTAATGTTAATCAAAGTAGAACGAAGTAATACAACTCTTAATCACCTCTTTCTTTGTAAATTTGAAACAACCAATGGAACAATATGAAGGTCTCCCTAAATGAAGACTTGTGTGAGATCTACGCATCGTTTTGGACGCGATAGTGATTGGATTGCTCCTTTTGATGCTAATTTCAACTAGAACGAAGTAATGTGACTCATAATCACCTATATTTTGACAATTTGTGAGAACTAATAAAACAATAAGAAGGCCTCCCTAAATGAAGACTTGTGTGAGATGTACGGATCGTTTTGAAGGCGCTATTGATAGGATTGCTCCATTTAATGCTAATCTAAATAGAAAGAAGTCATAGGACTCATAATCACCTCTTTTTTTGATAATTTGAGACAACCAATGAAATAATAAGAAGTTCTCCCCTAAATCAAGACTTGTGTGAGATGTACACATTATTTTTTACGCGATAGTCATGGAATGCTCCTTTTGATGCTAATCAAATTAGAACGAAGTAATAGGACTCATAATCATCTATAACTTTGATAATTTTAGAGAACAAATGAAACAATAAGAAAGTCTCTTTAAATAAAGACTTGTGTGAGATGTACGCATCGTTTTGAACGCGATAGTCATGGGATTGCTCCTTTTGATGCTAATCAAACTAGAACAAAGTTATAGGACTCCTAATCACCTCTTTCTTTGACAATTTTAGAGCACCAATGAAATAATAAGAAGGTATCCCTAAATGAGGACTTGTGTGAGATGTACGCATGGTTTTCCACGTGATAGTCATGTGTTTCTCCTTTTGACGCTAATCAAAGTAAAACGAAGTAATACAACTCTTAATCAACTATTTCTTTATAAATTTGAAACAACCAATGGAACAATATGAAGGTCTCCCTAAATGAAGACTTGTGTGAGATCTACGCATCGTTTTGGACACGATAGTGATGGGATTGCTCCTTTTAATTCTATCTTCAACTAGAACGATGTAATAGGACTCATAATCACCTATACTTTTACAATTTGAGAGAACTAATAAAACAATAAGAAGATCTTCCTAAATGAAGACTTGTGTGAGATGTACGGATCGTTTTGAAGGCACTAGTGATACGATTGCTCCTTTTGATGGAAATCAAACTAGAACGTAGTCATAAGACTCATAAAAACCACTTTCATTGACAATTTGAGAAAACCAATGAAACAATAAGAAGGTCTTCCTAAATCAAGACTTATGTGAGATGTACGCATGGATTTGAACGCCACAGTCATGGGTTTCTCCTTTTAACGCTAATAAAGTAGAACGAAGTAATACAACTCTTAATCACCTCTTTCTTTGTAAATTTGATACAACCAATGAAACAAAATGAAGGTCTCCCTAAATGAAGACTTGTGTGAGATCTACGCATCGTTTTGGACGCGATATTGATTGGATTGCTCCTTTTGATGCTAATTTCAACTAGAACGAAGTAATATAACTCATAATCACCTATATTTTGACAATTTGTGAGAACTAATGAAACAGTAAGAAGGTCTTCCTAAATGAAGACTTGTGTGAGATGTACGGATCATTTTGAAGGCGTTATTGATAGGATTGCTCCATTTAATACTAATCAAAAAAGAAAAAAGTCATAGGACTCATAATCACCTCTTTCTTTGATAATTTGAGTGAACCAATGAAACAATAAGAAGTTCTCCCCTAAATCAAGACGTGTGTGAGATGTACACATCGTTTTTAACGCGATACTCATGGAATGCTCTATTTGATGCTAATCAAATTAGAACGAAGTAATAGGACTCATAATCATCTCTTTCTTTGATAATTTTAGAGAACAAATGAAACAATAAGAAAGTCTCTTTAAATAATGATTTGTGTGAGATGTACGCATCGTTTTGAACGCGATAGTCATGGGATTGCTTCTTTTGATGCTAATCAAACTAGAACAAATTTATAGGACTCCTAATCAGCTCTTACTTTGACAATTTTAGAGTACTAATGAAATAATAAGAAGGTCTCCCTAAATGAAGACTTGTGTGAGATGTACGCATGGTTTTGAACGTGATAGTCATGGGTTTCTCCTTTTGACGTTAATCAAAGTAGAACGAAGTAATACAACTCTTAATCACCTCTTTCTTTGTAAATTTGAAACAACCAATGGAACAATATGAAGGTCTCCCTAAATGAAGACTTGTGTGAGATCTACGCATCGTTTTGGACGCGATAGTGATGGGATTGCTCCTTTTGATTCTATCTTCAACTAGAACGATGTAATAGGACTCATAATCACCTATACTTTTACAATTTGAGAGAACTAATAAAACAATAAGAAGGTCTTCCTAAATAAAGACTTGTGTGAGATGTACGGATTGTTTTGAAGGCACTAGTGATGATTTTGATGCAAATCAAACTAGAACGAAGTCATAGGACTCGTAAAAACCTCTTTTATTGACAATTTGAGAAAACCAATGAAACAATAAGGTCTTCCTAAATCAAGACTTGCGTGAGATGTACTACGCATCATTTTTAATGCGATAGTCATGGGATTGCTCCTATTGATGCTAATCATATTAGAACGAAGTAATAGAACTCCTAATCACCTCTTTCTTTGACAATTTTAGAGAACCAATGACACAATAAGAAGGTCTCCTTAAATGAAGACTTGTGTGAGATGTATGCATGGTTTTGAACGCGATAGTCATGGAATTGCTCCTTTTGATGCTAATCAAGCAAGAACGAAGTTGTATGACTTCTAATCACGTATATTTTTGACAAATTTAGAACACCAATGAAACAATAAGGTCTCCCTAAATGAAGACTTGTGTGAGATGTACGCATGGTTTTGAACGCCACAGTCATGGGTTTCTCCTTTTAACGCTAATCAAAGTCGAACGAAGTAATACAACTCTTAATCACATCTTTCTTTGTAAATTTGATACATCCAATGAAACAATATGAAGGTCTCCCTAAATGAAGACTTGTGTGAGATCTACGCATCGTTTTGGACGTGATATTGATTGGATTGCTCCTTTTGATGCTAATTTCAACTAGAACGAAGTAATATGACTCATAATCACCTATATTTTGACAATTTGTGAGAACTAATGAAACAGTAAGAAGGTCTCCCTAAATGAAGACTTGTGTGAGATGTACGAATCATTTTGAAGGCGTTATTGATAGGATTGCTCCATTTAATGCTAATCTAAAAAGAAAAATGTCATAGGACTCATAATCACCTCTTTCTTTGATAATTTGAGTGAACCAATGAAACTATAAGAAGTTCTCCCCTAAATCAAGACTTGTGTGAGATGTACACATCGTTTTTAACGCGATACTCATGGAATGCTCTATTTGATGCTAATCAAATTAGAACGAAGTAATAGGACTCATAATCATCTCTTTCTTTGATAATTTTAGAGAACAAATGAAATAATAAGAAAGTCTTTTTAAATAATGACTTGTGTGAGATGTACGCATCGTTTTGAACGCGATAGTCATGGGATTGCTCCTTTTGATGCTAATCAAACTAGAACAAATTTATAGTACTCCTAATCAGCTCTTACTTTGACAATTTTAGAGTACCAATGAAATAATAAGAAGGTATCCCTAAATGAAGACTTGTGTGAGATGTACGCATGGTTTTGAACGTGATAGTCATGGGTTTCTCCTTTTGACGTTAATCATAGTAGAACGAAGTAATACAACTCTTAATCACCTCTTTCTTTGTAAATTTGAAACAACCAATGGAACAATATGAAGGTCTCCCTAAATGAAGACTTGTGTGAGATCTACGCATCGTTTTGGACGCGATAGTGATGGGATTGCTCCTTTTGATTCTATCTTCAACTAGAACGATGTAATAGGACTCATAATCACCTATACTTTTATAATTTGAGAGAACTAATAAAACAATAAGAAGGTCTTCCTAAATGAAGACTTGTGTGAGATGTACGGATTGTTTTGAAGGCACTAGTGATAAGATTGCTCCTTTTGATGCAAATCAAACTAGAACGAAGTCATAGGACTCATAATCACCTCTTTTTTTGATAATTTGAGAGAACCAATGAAATAATAAGAAGTTCTCCCCTAAATCAAGACTTGTGTGAGATGTACACATTATTTTTTACGCGATAGTCATGGAATGCTCCTTTTGATGCTAATCAAATTAGAACGAAGTAATAGGACTCATAATCATCTATAACTTTGATAATTTTAGAGAACAAGTGAAACAATAAGAAAGTGTCTTTAAATAAAGACTTGTGTGAGATGTACGCATCGTTTTGAACGCGATAGTCATGGGATTGCTCCTTTTGATGCTAATCAAACTAGAACAAAGTTATAGGACTCCTAATCACCTCTTTCTTTGACAATTTTAGAGCACCAATGAAATAATAAGAAGGTATCCCTAAATGAGGACTTGTGTGAGATGTACGCATGGTTTTCCACGTGATAGTCATGTGTTTCTCCTTTTGACGCTAATCAAAGTAAAACAAAGTAATACAACTCTTAATCAACTATTTCTTTATAAATTTGAAACAACCAATGGAACAATATGAAGGTCTCCCTAAATGAAGACTTGTGTGAGATCTACGCATCGTTTTGGACGCGATAGTGATGGGATTGCTCCTTTTGATTCTATCTTCAACTAGAACGATGTAATAGGACTCATAATCACCTATACTTTTACAATTTGAGAGAACTAATAAAACAATAAGAAGATCTTCCTAAATGAAGACTTGTGTGAGATGTACGGATCGTTTTGAAGGCACTAGTGATACGATTGCTCCTTTTGATGGAAATCAAACTAGAACGTAGTCATAAGACTCATAAAAACCACTTTCATTGACAATTTGAGAAAACCAATGAAACAATAAGAAGGTCTTCCTAAATCAAGACTTGTGTGAGATGTACGCATGGATTTGAACGCCACAGTCATGGGTTTCTCCTTTTAACGCTAATAAAGTAGACGAAGTAATACAACTTTTAATCACCTCTTTCTTTGTAAATTTGATACAACCAATGAAACAAAATGAAGGTCTCCCTAAATGAAGACTTGTGTGAGATCTACGCATCGTTTTGGACGCGATATTGATTGGATTGCTCCTTTTGATGGTAATTTCAACTAGAACGAAGTAATATAACTCATAATCACCTATATTTTGACAATTTGTGAGAACTAATGAAACAGTAAGAAGGTCTTCCTAAATGAAGACTTGTGTGAGATGTACGGATCATTTTGAAGGCGTTATTGATAGGATTACTCCATTTAATACTAATCAAAAAAGAAAAAAGTCATAGGACTCATAATCACCTCTTTCTTTGATAATTTGAGTGAACCAATGAAACAATAAGAAGTTCTCCCCTAAATCAAGACTTGTGTGAGATGTACACATCGTTTTTAACGCGATACTCATGGAATGCTCTATTTGATGCTAATCAAATTAGAACGAAGTAATAGGACTCATAATCGTCTCTTTCTTTGATAATTTTAGAGAACAAATGAAACAATAAGAAAGTCTCTTTAAATAATGATTTGTGTGAGATGTACGCATCGTTTTGAACGCGATAGTCATGGGATTGCTCCTTTTGATGCTAATCAAACTAGAACAAATTTATAGGACTCCTAATCAGCTCTTACTTTGACAATTTTAGAGTACCAATGAAATAATAAGAAGGTCTCCCTAAATGAAGACTTGTGTGAGATGTACGCATGGTTTTGAACGTGATAGTCATGGGTTTCTCCTTTTGACGTTAATCAAAGTAGAACGAAGTAATACAACTCTTAATCACCTCTTTCTTTGTAAATTTGAAACAACCAATGGAACAATATGAAGGTCTCCCTAAATGAAGACTTGTGTGAGATCTACGCATCGTTTTGGACGCGATAGTGATGGGATTGCTCCTTTTGATTCTATCTTCAACTAGAACGATGTAATAGGACTCATAATCACCTATACTTTTACAATTTGAGAGAACTAATAAAACAATAAGAAGGTCTTCCTAAATAAAGACTTGTGTGAGATGTACGGATTGTTTTGAAGGCACTAGTGATAGGATTGCTCCTTTTGTTGCAAATCAAACTAGAACGAAGTCATAGGACTCGTAAAAACCTCTTTTATTGACAATTTGAGAAAACCAATGAAACAATAAGGTCTTCCTAAATCAAGACTTGCGTGAGATGTACTACGCATCATTTTTAACGCGATAGTCATGGGATTGCTCCTATTGATGCTAATCATATTAGAACGAAGTAATAGAACTCCTAATCACCTCTTTCTTTGACAATTTTAGAGAACCAATGACACAATAAGAAGGTCTCCTTAAATGAAGACTTGTGTGAGATGTATGCATGGTTTTGAACGCGATAGTCATGGAATTGCTCCTTTTGATGCTAATCAAGCAAGAACGAAGTTGTATGACTTCTAATCACGTATATTTTTGACAAATTTAGAACACCAATGAAACAATAAGGTCTCCCTAAATGAAGACTTGTGTGAGATGTACGCATGGTTTTGAACGCCACAGTCATGGGTTTCTCCTTTTAACGCTAATCAAAGTCGAACGAAGTAATACAACTCTTAATCACCTCTTTCTTTGTAAATTTGATACAACCAATGAAACAATATTAATGTCTCCCTAAATGAAAACTTGTGTGAGATCTACACATCGTTTTGGATGCGATATTGATTGGATTGCTCCTTTTGATTCTAATTTCAACTAGAACGAAGTAATATGACTCATAATCACCTATATTTTGACAATTTGTGAGAACTAATGAAACAATAAGAAGGTCTCCCTAAATGAAGACCTGTGTGAGATGTACGGATTATTTTGAAGGCGCTATTGATAGGATTGCTCCATTTAATGCTAATCTAAATAGAAAGAAGTCATAGGACACATAATCACCTCTTTCTTTGATAATTTGAGGGAACCAATGAAACAATAAGAAGTTCTCCCCTAAATCAAGACTTCTGTGAGATGTACACATCGTTTTTAACGCGATACTCATGGAATGCTCTATTTGATGCTAATCAAATTAGAACGAAGTAATAGGACTCATAATCATCTCTTTCTTTGATAATTTTAGAGAACAAATGAAATAATAAGAAAGTCTCTTTAAATAATGATTTGTGTGAGATGTACGCATCGTTTTGAACGCGATAGTCATGGGATTGCTCCTTTTGATGCTAATCAAACTAGAACAAATTTATAGGACTCCTAATCAGCTCTTACTTTGACAATTTTAGAGTACCAATGAAATAATAAGAAGGTCTCCCTAAATGAAGACTTGTGTGAGATGTACGCATGGTTTTGAACGTGATAGTCATGGGTTTCTCCTTTTGACGTTAATCAAAGTAGAACGAAGTAATACAACTCTTAATCACCTCTTTCTTTGTAAATTTGAAACAACCAATGGAACAATATGAAGGTCTCCCTAAATGAAGACTTGTGTGAGATCTACGCATCGTTTTGGACGCGATAGTGATGGGATTGCTCCTTTTGATTCTATCTTCAACTAGAACGATGTAATAGGACTCGTAATCACCTATACTTTTACAATTTGAGAGAACTAATAAAACAATAAGAAGGTCTTCCTAAATAAAGACTTGTGTGAGATGTACGGATTGTTTTGAAGGCACTAGTGATAGGATTGCTCCTTTTGATGCAAATCAAACTAGAACGAAGTCATAGGACTCGTAAAAACCTCTTTTATTGACAATTTGAGAAAACCAATGAAACAATAAGGTCTTCCTAAATCAAGACTTGCGTGAGATGTACTACGCATCATTTTTAACGCGATAGTCATGGGATTGATCCTATTGATGCTAATCATATTAGAACGAAGTAATAGATCTCCTAATCACCTCTTTCTTTGACAATTTTAGAGAACCAATGAAACAATAAGAAGGTCTCCTTAAATGAAGACTTGTGTGAGATGTATGCATGGTTTTGAACGCGATAGTCAAAAACCTCTTTCATTGACAATTTGAGAAAACCAATGAAACAATAAGAAGGTCTTCCTAAATCAAGACTTGTGTGAGATGTACGCATGGCTTTGAACGCCACAGTCATGGGTGTGACAAACAAGATTTTTGTAATTTATTTTGAATATTTATTGAATTAAATAAATATTTTTTGATGATTTAATTATTGAGTTAAATAATTAATCGATGAATTTGTGGTAGATTAATTTAATTATATGTGTCACATTAGTTAAATTAATGTGGTGAATTTTTATATTCAAAGTATGTATTTAATTGAGCTTATTTGATTAATATATTAATTAATAAGCATAATGTTATTCTAATTAATTTATTAATTAATTAGAGATTTATGATTAGACATAATTAATAAATAAGAATTTTAATTATGTGACTATGTGATTTAATGTAGATTTATGCTATTTTATTTAATTGATTTAAATAGCATTATTTGATTTAATTGGGTGTGACATTAATTAACTATATTATAATAAATTAATTAAAATAAATGAGAAGGGATTCCTTAAGCTAGCCAAACAAGGCCTTAAGGGGAGTTGGTCAGTTAACCCACTAAGGGACCAACTGACAACCACTCACCCATTATATATTATACGTATTATACTTATATACATATATACTATATCAATTCATATATTCATATCAGAGAGAATTTTGAGAGAAAAGATTGAGGAAGAAGAATTTGAGAAATTTATATCATCATCCTTGAATCATCTTCACCAACTAGCAAGGGTAAATTCAGTTATATTAAGTTTTAAGCTTTCTATTTTTACGTACTTTGAAGTTCTCTGTAATCGTCAATTTTGAATCATTGTTGGTTATATGGTTTTATATGGGTTAAATTATGTTTATAACATGTTTTATACCATGTATACATAAATCACAGTGATCAATTTTATGTAATTACGTCTTAATTAAGTTTTCAAAACTTCCATTAACGTACTTTGAAGTTTTCTGTAAAAGACTAAATTGATGACTTGTTCATGATATGGCTATATATATATTAATTGATGTCCATAACATATTATATGCCATATATGCATAACTTTCAGTGATCACACCATGGAATTTTGTTGATAATTGGGTTTTCAAAAGTTACAGAGTGTAAAAATTGTACATATGGCCCATATGGCCCTTACGTACAAAATTTACACACCTTATGCGTTTATTTAACTTAAATTAACACTTGAATGTGATTGTGTACATTTAAACGAACAAAATGGAAGTTAAACGAACGGATTCGGTGTTATAACGAATCCGTAACGTTGAATTCTTGTTTTCTTTCAAAACTTTATAAAATGTTGAAAATAGTGAAATTAAATGTTGTGATTTGTGTAATTTCGTGATTTAAAGTGTTAAAAGCATGCTTAGAACATGGTATGATGTTTCTGTAAATTCTATATCTCATGGGTAGCCTTAAATTCATTACGTTAGTTTAATTTGGATTTATTTGGGTTGCTCTGTGTGTCATTCGCGAACTGGAAATCTGGGTCTGCGTTGCCGCGCGGCCGCGCTGGTCCCAAGGGTAACTGGCGCGCGGCCGCGCCCCTTACAGAAATTTGAAATTTTTTTGCTAAGTGTTCGTGTGTTCTAAGAGGTGGTTTAAAACCTAATGTAATGAACATAAAGATATGCTAAACATATAATAAGAGGTTAATAACTTATATTACGTGAGTAATTAATAAGTTAATTACATGACTTGAATCGTTAATTGTATAGTCCAATAACGTGCTCAAGACCGATGTGTGTGATTCGATACGTATATCGAGTTATTGATTAATTTGTATTGTGAACGTATTGATATGTAGGATGTAATAAAGAACGTGAATTATAATTGTAGCTTGTGCAAGAGGCAAGTATCCTATCCCTAATTTATTGATTTAGCAAGTTCCCTAAATTCTAATTTATTCATTTATTAAGCCTTAGACTTGTGTTTCTATATCGAGTAAGCTCGTGTTTTTAATTGTTCAAGTTCGAAATTCATATTACATATTGTAACTCTTTTAAAAGCATGATTCAGTGATACAATACTTATTCGATTGTATACTCTTGAGATTTATTATTCAAGTTGAATATCGATGTTATTGTTGAACCTTATAGGACTAGTGAACCCTTATTGATTCGACTAGTCCATAGTTGATGAACGTTCTAAATTCCAAAATACTTATTGAGCTTATCCAAACCAAACTTCCTTTGGTGCGGACTCTGATGTCAAAACTGAGATGAACAACCCTGTAAAAGGGGATTATTTACGCTTTAGCGTTGAGATATTGTGCACAATATGGTACTAAGGGCTGATCCCCCTAAGTACGAGAAGTAGAGTCCATAGTCTTATGACTGTTAAAGGTTTTAAGTATAAACACTTTACAACCTAGGACATAGTTCAAGGTCTTATGACCCTCAGATGATATTTTGATTCCTGTTATTTATCCTCGAGTCAAAAGTTGAGTTTCTTTATTCAGATGTCCTTGATTCACTCGCATGTTATTATATTGTTGTCATATTATTATACTTGTGGGCAATCGTGCTCACTCTTGCGTAATAATAACATTGCAGTTAAGAACGAAAGGTCCAACGAGCCTTCTACTAGCAAAGGCAAGGGCAAGGTCAACAAGTGATGAAGACTTGTTGTTTATTTTATGTGTTTATGTTTCAGACTTATGTTAAAGTTGTGTAAAACTTATTTAATTAGTTATATTTCCGCATTTGATATTTAAGGTTAAGTACGACCTGGGATTGATGTATTTCTTTTCAGATGTTGTAACCCCACAAGGGGAGGATTATTTCTATTTATTTCATGGTGTGCATTTACTATGGGTAGATAGATAGATGATATTTGTACAGTGAACACCAAGTCCCGTGGAAATTGAAGTACCCGGATTTGGGGGTGTCACAGGTTGGTATCAAAGCTGTAGGTTATGAACCTTAGGTGGGGAAAAACCTTAGGATAGTAGCCTTTTTAGAGATCGAGAACATAGTAATGATAACTCTTATCGAGTTCTAAGAAAGATAATAACTTACCTTATGTGCTACGTGTTTATACTTATATATTCGAGTCTCGATTAGCATCACGTAATTACTAAAACTTAAAATTTTATTTGTCAGGATGACGAATGCTGGAGAACCTAGTCAGTCCAGGGACCTTGTACCCCTAGAGGCTAGAGAGGAGGAGCCCCGAGATATCCACGTAGTTTGGGAGCAGTTAGTCCGACGAGAGCCATCACCCTTGATCACAGTCATTGGTCAGGAAATTGTGCCGGTGTCTAATTCAGAGGAGGACTCTGAGGAAGACCCTGAGGAGATTGAAGTTCAGGCTGAGGCAGCTGAAGAGGAGGAGGAAGACCCTGAAGAGTTCCCGCCGAGCTCTATCAGTGCTGAGATGTATGACGAGCTGTATGACCGTAACATAGAGTTACGTGATACTGTTCAGGAGCTGAGGGAGACTGTTCAGGAGCTGAGGGAGCGGTCGGTTACTCAACAGTCTACCATCGAGCTGAGGGATGGAGAGGTTGAGGCTCTTCACACACGTTTGGGAAATGTAGAGTGGAATTTGGCTCACGAGAAGGGCCAAACCGAGCAGAAGTCAGAGGAAATTGAGGAATTGAAGAATGAACTAAAGAGAAATCAGCAAGGCTGGCCATAGCAGAGGAGGCTTGGGTAAGGGAATCACGACGAGCAGATCTCGCAGAAGATAATTGTCGGGCGAAGAAGGCCAAGCTTGAAGAGACGTACTCTATACTTCAGTATGCAATTGACGAGGCCCAGGATCGGGTTATGAGGTACCCAATTCAGTTTGAAGGACTACCGTCGTACATGCTAGATCGCAGGACGATGTCTCGGATTATGGAAGAAGAGCGTGGCAAAGCTGTTCGTCGCCTTAATGGGCAGTGATAGGAACATTTGATTTTGTGAAACCTATCTGGTAGTTAATAATGTAAATTCCAATGTGTTTATAAACAGAGGAATATTTTATGTTTTAAATCCTGTAGATTCTTTATCTCAGGATAGTTGATGTAAATAGCAGTGATGCTATCGTATTATGTTAAAACTTTTGATTTAGTAATATATCAGAGTTTATTTGAGATAATGTGTTGACTGATTGTGTCTAAATGTTTAAGTTAAGCCTTAGATATTTAAAAGATTGAATAAAGTTCTAATACGCGTATTTCTTAAGAGTAAAATGCCGCCAAGGAGACGATCTAACCGTCAACAGGCCCAAGAAGGGTCAACTAACAACAACAACGACGCCAATGCTAACCCCGTTCAGCAGTTGGCGAACTTACTTGCTGGAGCGCTTAACAACCAACCTCAAGCTCCACCGACCACAACGTTCAAGGACTTCAAGGCGGTGGGACCGCCAGAGTTTAAAGGCACCATGAACCCGATAGAAGCTCAAACCTGGGTCATGGAGATGGAAAAAGTTTTTGACGTCGCCAGAGTCAGAGAGGACCAGAAAACCGCCTATGCAACGTTCATGCTGAAATCTGAGGCCAGCTATTGGTGGCAAGCGAATAAGGTCCGGGGAGGTGAAGGTGTGATTACCTGGGAGAGGTTCAAGGAGATGTTCTTCGAGATGTACTTTCCGACCAGCTCGCAGAATCAAATGGAGGTCCAGTTCTTGGAACTGAAACAGGGAAATATGTCCGTACCAGAATATGCGGCGAAATTCAATGAGTTGGCTAGGTTTGCCACGTATCAAGTGCACACCGATCAGAGGAAGGCAAGGAGGTTTGAACAGGGCCTGAAGCCCTGGTTGTATAGCAAAGTGTCAATGTTCCAATTGAACACTTTTGCTGGGGTGTTGGAGAAGGCCATTCTCGCTGAAGGCGGGAGTGATGCAGTTACAAAGTATAACCAAGATCAGAAAAAGAAGAAGAGTGAAGGTGAAGGAATTAACAAGGCTAGTGGTAGCAACACGGGAGGGAGTAATAATCAGAAGAGGAGGTGGAATGATAACTCATCGACTGGGAATCAGCAAGGTGGTCAGAAAAAGAGGATCGAAGCTTGTTCGACCTGCGGGAAAGCTCACCTGGGGGTCTGTATGAAGGGAAAACGAGTATGTTATAATTGTGGTCAGGAAGGCCACATAGCACCTAACTGTCCGAACCCAAAGAAGGGCGCTTGCTTCACTTGCGGCTCAAAGGACCATCTGGCAAGGGACTGTCCCAAGAAGGGATCTGGAAGGGAAGGATCAGGTGGAAACAGGGGAAACAGCGGTGGAAGTGCTTTAACTATCACGGGACCAACCGCAACCAACCGACCAACCGCCAGGACCTTCAACATGACCGTGCAGGATGCTGTGCAGTCTCGCGATGTGGTGTCAGGTATCATTCCGATCAATAAAGTTAATGCTTATGTACTATTTGATTCGGGTGCTACTTGTTCATTTATATCCGATGACTTTGCTAAGAACTTAGAACTTCCTATGGACGAGTTAGAATACCCCATGAATATAGAGATTGCGAATAGAGAAGTAATCCCTGTTAAGTATGTACACAAGAACTGTAGAGTAGATATTAAGGGTAACATTATGAACGTAAATCTTATCCCGATTAGACTTGGGGAATTCGATGTTATTCTGGGAATGGATTGGCTAGTCAATTATGGGGCTGTAATTGATTGCCAGAGGAAGTGTATCAACCTTATGACCCCGTCAAAGGTTGTGTTTTATGGCAGTAAATCGCCTAGACAAGCGAGTTGTCTGACGATGATGCAGGCCAGGAAGTTGTTAAGACAAGGCTGTGTAGGATATTTAGCCTACATAGTCGATAGTCGTAAAGAAAATTCGAAATTAGAAGATATACCAGTCGTGAGGGACTTCTTAGACGTATTTCCGGATGATCTGCCAGGACTTCCGCCAGACAGAGAGGTTGAGTTTGTGATCGATTTGGCGCCAGGGACGGCCCCAATATCGAAGGCACCATACCGGATGCCTCCGGTAGAGATGAAAGAGTTAATGGTACAACTACAAGAGTTACTGGACAAGAAGTACATCCAACCGAGCGTATCGCCGTGGGGAGCGCCGGTGTTATTTGTGAAGAAGAAGGACGGGACGATGCGGCTTTGCATCGACTACAGAGAACTGAATAAGGTCACAATTAAGAATAGATATCCATTACCGAGGATCGACGATCTGTTCGACCAATTGAAGGGTGCAAGGTACTTTTCAAAGATAGACTTGAGGAGTGGCTATCATCAGCTGAAGGTGAGGCCAGAGGATGTTCCAAAGACAGCATTTAGGACTCGATATGGTCACTACGAATTTTTGGTAATGTCATTTGGTCTAACGAATGCTCCTGCAGCATTCATGGGCTTAATGAATGGAGTGTTCAAGCCGTTTTTGGACAAATTCGTGGTGGTCTTTATCGACGATATTTTGGTATACTCGAAGACCAAGGAAGAACATGTAGAACATCTGAAGTTAACATTAGAGGCGTTGAGAAGAGAGAAGTTGTACGCCAAATTTTCTAAATGTGAATTCTGGATTGAAAGAGTGCAATTTCTTGGACATGTGATCGACAAGGACGGAATTTCGGTAGATCCCTCTAAAGTCGAAGCTGTGATGAACTGGGATCTGCCGAAAACACCGTCGGAAGTGAGGAGTTTTCTTGGATTGGCGGGTTATTATAGAAGATTTATTCAGGACTTTTCCAAGATCGCAACTCCGCTGACAAATTTGACTAGAAAATCGGTGAAATTCGTTTGGACAGAGAAGTGTGAGGAAAGTTTCCAAGAGCTCAAGAGGAGGTTGAGTTCAGCACCTGTGTTATCCCTTCCGGACGACACAGGCAATTTTGTGGTTTATAGTGATGCGTCGCATAAAGGACTTGGCTGTGTGCTTATGCAAAACGGCAGGGTCATTGCGTATGCGTCACGACAATTGAAAGACTATGAGAAGGGGTATCCGACCCATGACTTGGAGTTAGCTGCCGTGGTATTTGCTTTAAAAATTTGGAGACACTATCTCTATGGGGAGAAGTGTGAAATATATACAGACCACAAGAGTCTGAAATATATCTTTACACAGAAGGACTTGAATATGCGCCAGAGAAGGTGGCTGGAGTTAATTAAGGATTATGACTGTGAAATCTTATACCATCCGGGTAAGGCTAATGTGGTTGCCGACGCCTTAAGCAGAAAGGGTCGGGAGAAATTGATGATGTTGACTACTCAGGAGGAACTAATTTCAGCAATGGAAAAGCTGAAATTGGAAGTGAAGTATTCGATGGAGATTGACGAGAAGTTGTTTCAGATTCAAGCTGGTACAACCCTATTGGATAAAGTTAAGGAAGCTCAACTTCAGGACGCAGAATGTGAGAAGGTTAAGAAAAAGATATCTGAAGGAACCGAACCGAGATTCAAGATAGACAGTGAGGGACTACTGAGATTTGAGAATAGAGTTCGGGTACCGTCAGTGCCAGAAATTAAGGATGACATTTTGAGAGAGGCTCATAGCTCACGGTATTCAATTCACCCCGGTAGTACCAAGATGTACCAGGATCTTCGACAGCACTTCTGGTGGCCGAATTTGAAACGAGATGTTGCTGAGTGTGTTGCAAAGTGTCTAACCTGTCAGAAAGTGAAAGCAGAACATCAGAGACCAAGTGGTTTGCTACAACCCCTGGAAATCCCAGAATGGAAATGGGAACACATTACGATGGATTTCGTGGTTGGCCTTCCGACGACTCAGAAAGGCTACGACGCAGTATGGGTTATCGTTGACCGACTGACGAAATCCGCACACTTCCTTCCGATTAAAATCAGATTCAACTTAGACCAGTTGGCAAGGCTATATGTGAAAGAGATTGTTTCGAGGCACGGAGTTCCGGTGTCAATTGTTTCCGACAGAGATCCGCGTTTCACATCGAACTTCTGGAAGCGACTACAAGAATGCATGGGGACACAGTTGAGAATGAGTACGGCTTATCACCCTCAGACAGATGGGCAGAGTGAAAGAACGATCCAGACATTGGAAGATATGTTGAGAGCATGCATCATGGATTTTAAAGGAAATTGGGATGATCACCTACCGCTTGTGGAATTCGGTTACAACAACAGTTACCACGCTAGTATTGGCATGCCGCCTTACGAAGCGTTGTACGGAAGAAAATGCAGAACCCCGCTATACTGGGATGAAGTTAGCGAGAGACAACTATTAGGTCCAGAACTGGTACAGCAGACAGCAGAGATAGTCAAAGTGATCAGAACAAGACTGGTAGCAGCTCAGGATAGGCAGAAGAAATACGCCGATCCACACCGTAAGAACGTTGAGTTTGAATCGGGTAGCTATGTGTTCTTGAAAGTCTCTCCCTGGAAGGGGAAGATCAGATTCGGTAAGAAGGGAAAATTGAGCCCAAGGTTCATTGGACCCTTTGAAGTACTGCGAAGGATTGGAGAAGTTGCGTATGAGGTAGCCTTACCTCCGGCGCTTGAGAATGTCCACAACGTCTTTCATGTGTCAGTTTTACGCCCCTACAAACCCGATTACAAACATGTGATTGAATATGAACCCCTACATTTTGAGAAAGACTTATCCTATGAAGAAATTCCTGTTCAGATTGTTGACAGGAAAGAGCAAGTCCTCAGAAATAAAATTATACCTTCTGTTAAGGTAATTTGGAGGAACCACAATGCTGAAGAAGCTACGTGGGAACTCGAAGAGCATATGATGAAGAATTACCCAGATTTATTTACTTAATTTTTTTGTTTATGCGATTCTGGGGACAGAATCTTTGTAAGGGGGGAGAATGTAACGGGACGAAATTTAATTGAACCGTGATTCTGGGGACAGAATCCTTTTAAGGGGGGAAAGATGTGACAAACAAGATTTTTGTAATTTATTTTGAATATTTATTGAATTAAATAAATATTTTTTGATGATTTAATTATTGAGTTAAATAATTAATTGATGAATTTGTGGTAGATTAATTTAATTATATGTGTCACATTAGTTAAATTAATGTGGTGAATTTTTATATTCAAAGTATGTATTTAATTGAGCTTATTTGATTAATATATTAATTAATAAGCATAATGTTATTCTAATTAATTTATTAATTAATTAGAGATTTATGATTAGACATAATTAATAAATAAGAATTTTAATTATGTGACTATGTGATTTAATGTAGATTTATGCTATTTTATTTAATTGATTTAAATAGCATTATTTGATTTAATTGGGTGTGACATTAATTAACTATATTATAATAAATTAATTAAAATAAATGAGAAGGGATTCCTTAAGCTAGCCAAACAAGGCCTTAAGGGGAGTTGGTCAGTTAACCCACTAAGGGACCAACTGACAACCACTCACCCATTATATATTATACGTATTATACTTATATACATATATACTATATCAATTTATATATTCATATCAGAGGAAATAAAACTTAAAGAATCAGAGAGAATTTTGAGAGAAAAGATTGAAGAAGAAGAATTTGAAAAGTTTATATCATCATCCTTGAATCATCTTCACAAACTAGCAAGGGTAATTCCTTCTCCTAAGTTTTTAAATTCAAGTTCTTAAAGTTTTCCATTAACGTATGTTAGATTCTCTGTGAATAACTAATTTGATAATTAATGTATGATATGATTTTATATGTGTTATTGTATGATCATAACATGTTGTATATCATGTATGCATGATTTAGTGCGATTAAATCCATGTAGTTATGCTTAATTTGATTTTTCAAAAGTTACAGAGTGTAAAAATTGTACATATGGCCCATATGGCCCTTACGTACAAAATTTACACACCTTATGCGTTTATTTAACTTAAATTAACACTTGAATGTGATTGTGTACATTTAAACGAACAAAATAGAAGTTAAACGAATGGATTCGGTGTTATAACGAATCCGTAACGTTGAATTCTTGTTTTCTTTCAAAACTTTATAAAATGTTGAAAATAGTGAAATTAAATGTTGTGATTTGTGTAATTCCGTGATTTAAAGTGTTAAAAGCATGCTTAGAACATGGTATGATGTTTCTGTAAATTCTATATCTTATGGGTAGCCTTAAATTCATTACGTTAGTTTAATTTGGATTTATTTGGGTTGCTCTGTGTGTCATTCGCGAACTGGAAATCTGGGTCTGCGTTGCCGCGCGACCGCGCTGGTCCCAAGGGTAACTGGCGCGCGGCCGCGCCCCTTGCAGAAATTTGAAATTTTTTTTTTTGCTAAGTGTTCGTGTGTTCTAAGAGGTGGTTTAAAACCTAATGTAATGAACATAAAGACATGATTAAACATATAATAAGAGGTTAATAACTTATATTACGTGAGTAATTAATAAGTTAATTACATGACTTGAATCGTTAATTGTATAGTCCAATAACGTGCTCAAGACCGATGTGTGTGATTCGATACGTATATCGAGTTATTGATTAATTTGTATTGTGAACGTATTGATGTGTAGGGTTTAATAAAGAACGTGAATTATAATTGTAGCTTGTGCAAGAGGCAAGTATCCTATCCCTAACTTATTGATTTAGCAAGTTCCCTAAATTCTAATTTATTCATTTATTAAGCCTTAGACTTGTGTTTCTATATCGAGTAAGCTCGTGTTTTTAATTGTTCAAGTTCGAAATTCATATTACATATTGTAACTCTTTTAAAAGCATGATTCAGTGATACAATACTTATTCGATTGTATACTCTTGAGATTTATTATTCAAGTTGAATATCGATGTTATTGTTGAACCTTATAGGACTAGTGAACCCTTATTGATTCGACTAGTCCATAGTTGATGAACGTTCTAAATTCCAAAATACTTATTGAGCTTATCCAAACCAAACTTCCTTTGGTGCGGACTCTGATGTCAAAACTGAGATGAACAACCCTGTAAAAGGGGATTATTTACGCTTTAGCGTTGAGATATTGTGCACAATATGGTACTAAGGGCTGATCCCCCTAAGTACGAGAAGTAGAGTCCATAGTCTTATGACTGTTAAAGGTTTTAAGTATAAACACTTTACAACCTAGGACATAGTTCAAGGTCTTATGACCCTCAGATGATATTTTGATTCCTGTTATTTATCCTCGAGTCAAAAGTTGAGTTTCTTTATTCAGATGTCCTTGATTCACTCGCATGTTATTATATTGTTGTCATATTATTATACTTGTGGGCAACCGTGCTCACTCTTGCGTAATAATAACATTGCAGTTAAGAACGAAAGGTCTGACGAGCCTTCTACTAGCAAAGGCAAGGGCAAAGTCAACAAGTGATGAAGACTTGTTGTTTATTTTATGTGTTTATGTTTCAGACTTATGTTAAAGTTGTGTAAAACTTATTTAATTATTTATATTTCCGCATTTGATATTTAAGGTTAAGTACGACCTGGGATTGATGTATTTCTTTTCAGATGTTGTAACCCCATAAGGGGAGGATTATTTCTATTTATTTCATGGTTTGCATTTACTATGGGTAGATAGATAGATGATATTTGTACAGTGAACACCAAGTCCCGTGGAAATTGAAGTACCCGGATTTGGGGGTGTCACAGGTTGGTATCAAGCTGTAGGTTATGAACCTTAGGTGGGGAAAAACCTTAGGATAGTAGCCTTTTTAGAGATCGAGAACATAGTAATGATAACTCTTATCGAGTTCTAAGAAAGATAATAACTTACCTTATGTGCTACGTGCTTATACTTATATATTCGAGTCTCGATTAGCATCACGTAATTACTAAAACTTAAAATTTTATTTGTCAGGATGACGAATGCTGGAGAACCTAGTCAGTCCAGGGACCTTGTACCCCTAGAGGCTAGAGAGGAGGAGCCCCGAGATATCCACGTAGTTTGGGAGCAGTTAGTCCGACGAGAGCCATCACCCTTGATCACAGTCATTGGTCAGGAGATTGTGCCGGTGTCTAATTCAGAGGAGGACTCTGAGGAAGACCCTGAGGAGATTGAAGTTCAGGCTGAGGCAGCTGAAGAGGAGGAGGAAGACCCTGAAGAGTTCCCGCCGAGCTCTATCAGTGCTGAGATGTATGACGAGCTGTATGACCGTAACATAGAGTTACGTGATACTGTTCAGGAGCTGAGGGAGACTGTTCAGGAGCTGAGGGAGCGGTCGGTTACTCAACAGTCTACCATCGAGCTGAGGGATGGAGAGGTTGAGGCTCTTCACACACGTTTGGGAAATGTAGAGTGGAATTTGGCTCACGAGAAGGGCCAAACCGAGCAGAAGTCAGAGGAAATTGAGGAATTGAAGAATGAACTAAAAGAGAAATCAGCAAGGCTGGCCATAGCAGAGGAGGCTTGGGTAAGGGAATCACGACGAGCAGATCTCGCAGAAGATAATTGTCGGGCGAAGAAGGCCAAGCTTGAAGAGACGTACTCTATACTTCAGTATGCAATTGACGAGGCCCAGGATCGGGTTATGAGGTACCCAATTCAGTTTGAAGGACTACCGTCGTACATGCTAGATCGCAGGACGATGTCTCGGATTATGGAAGAAGAGCGTGGCAAAGCTGTTCGTCGCCTTAATGGGCAGTGATAGGAACATTTGATTTTGTGAAACCTATCTGGTAGTTAATAATGTAAATTCCAATGTGTTTATAAACAGAGGAATATTTTATGTTTTAAATCCTGTAGATTCTTTATCTCAGGATAGTTGATGTAAATAGCAGTGATGCTATCGTATTATGTTAAAACTTTTGATTTAGTAATATATCAGAGTTTATTTGAGATAATGTGTTGACTGATTGTGTCTAAATGTTTAAGTTAAGCCTTAGATATTTAAAAGATTGAATAAAGTTCTAATACGCGTATTTCTTAACAGTAAAATGCCGCCAAGGAGACGATCTAACCGTCAACAGGCCCAAGAAGGGTCAACTAACAACAACAACGACGCCAATGCTAACCCCGTTCAGCAGTTGGCGAACTTACTTGCTGGAGCGCTTAACAACCAACCTCAAGCTCCACCGACCACAACGTTCAAGGACTTCAAGGCGGTGGGACCGCCAGAGTTTAAAGGCACCATGAACCCGATAGAAGCTCAAACCTGGGTCATGGAGATGGAAAAAGTTTTTGACGTCGCCAGAGTCAGAGAGGACCAGAAAACCGCCTATGCAACGTTCATGCTGAAATCTGAGGCCAGCTATTGGTGGCAAGCGAATAAGGTCCGGGGAGGTGAAGGTGTGATTACCTGGGAGAGGTTCAAGGAGATGTTCTTCGAGATGTACTTTCCGACCAGCTCGCAGAATCAAATGGAGGTCCAGTTCTTGGAACTGAAACAGGGAAATATGTCCGTACCAGAATATGCGGCGAAATTCAATGAGTTGGCTAGGTTTGCCACGTATCAAGTGCACACCGATCAGAGGAAGGCAAGGAGGTTTGAACAGGGCCTGAAGCCCTGGTTGTATAGCAAAGTGTCAATGTTCCAATTGAACACTTTTGCTGGGGTGTTGGAGAAGGCCATTCTCGCTGAAGGCGGGAGTGATGCAGTTACAAAGTATAACCAAGATCAGAAAAAGAAGAAGAGTGAAGGTGAAGGAATTAACAAGGCTAGTGGTAGCAACACGGGAGGGAGTAATAATCAGAAGAGGAGGTGGAATGATAACTCATCGACTGGGAATCAGCAAGGTGGTCAGAAAAAGAGGATCGAAGCTTGTTCGACCTGCGGGAAAGCTCACCTGGGGGTCTGTATGAAGGGAAAACGAGTATGTTATAATTGTGGTCAGGAAGGCCACATAGCACCTAACTGTCCGAACCCAAAGAAGGGCGCTTGCTTCACTTGCGGCTCAAAGGACCATCTGGCAAGGGACTGTCCCAAGAAGGGATCTGGAAGGGAAGGATCAGGTGGAAACAGGGGAAACAGCGGTGGAAGTGCTTTAACTATCACGGGACCAACCGCAACCAACCGACCAACCGCCAGGACCTTCAACATGACCGTGCAGGATGCTGTGCAGTCTCGCGATGTGGTGTCAGGTATCATTCCGATCAATAAAGTTAATGCTTATGTACTATTTGATTCGGGTGCTACTTGTTCATTTATATCCGATGACTTTGCTAAGAACTTAGAACTTCCTATGGACGAGTTAGAATACCCCATGAATATAGAGATTGCGAATAGAGAAGTAATCCCTGTTAAGTATGTACACAAGAACTGTAGAGTAGATATTAAGGGTAACATTATGAACGTAAATCTTATCCCGATTAGACTTGGGGAATTCGATGTTATTCTGGGAATGGATTGGCTAGTCAATTATGGGGCTGTAATTGATTGCCAGAGGAAGTGTATCAACCTTATGACCCCGTCAAAGGTTGTGTTTTATGGCAGTAAATCGCCTAGACAAGCGAGTTGTCTGACGATGATGCAGGCCAGGAAGTTGTTAAGACAAGGCTGTGTAGGATATTTAGCCTACATAGTCGATAGTCGTAAAGAAAATTCGAAATTAGAAGATATACCAGTCGTGAGGGACTTCTTAGACGTATTTCCGGATGATCTGCCAGGACTTCCGCCAGACAGAGAGGTTGAGTTTGTGATCGATTTGGCGCCAGGGACGGCCCCAATATCGAAGGCACCATACCGGATGGCTCCGGTAGAGATGAAAGAGTTAATGGTACAACTACAAGAGTTACTGGACAAGAAGTACATCCAACCGAGCGTATCGCCGTGGGGAGCGCCGGTGTTATTTGTGAAGAAGAAGGACGGGACGATGCGGCTTTGCATCGACTACAGAGAACTGAATAAGGTCACAATTAAGAATAGATATCCATTACCGAGGATCGACGATCTGTTCGACCAATTGAAGGGTGCAAGGTACTTTTCAAAGATAGACTTGAGGAGTGGCTATCATCAGCTGAAGGTGAGGCCAGAGGATGTTCCAAAGACAGCATTTAGGACTCGATATGGTCACTACGAATTTTTGGTAATGTCATTTGGTCTAACGAATGCTCCTGCAGCATTCATGGGCTTAATGAATGGAGTGTTCAAGCCGTTTTTGGACAAATTCGTGGTGGTCTTTATCGACGATATTTTGGTATACTCGAAGACCAAGGAAGAACATGTAGAACATCTGAAGTTAACATTAGAGGCGTTGAGAAGAGAGAAGTTGTACGCCAAATTTTCTAAATGTGAATTCTGGATTGAAAGAGTGCAATTTCTTGGACATGTGATCGACAAGGACGGAATTTCGGTAGATCCCTCTAAAGTCGAAGCTGTGATGAACTGGGATCTGCCGAAAACACCGTCGGAAGTGAGGAGTTTTCTTGGATTGGCGGGTTATTATAGAAGATTTATTCAGGACTTTTCCAAGATCGCAACTCCGCTGACAAATTTGACTAGAAAATCGGTGAAATTCGTTTGGACAGAGAAGTGTGAGGAAAGTTTCCAAGAGCTCAAGAGGAGGTTGAGTTCAGCACCTGTGTTATCCCTTCCGGACGACACAGGCAATTTTGTGGTTTATAGTGATGCGTCGCATAAAGGACTTGGCTGTGTGCTTATGCAAAACGGCAGGGTCATTGCGTATGCGTCACGACAATTGAAAGACTATGAGAAGGGGTATCCGACCCATGACTTGGAGTTAGCTGCCGTGGTATTTGCTTTAAAAATTTGGAGACACTATCTCTATGGGGAGAAGTGTGAAATATATACAGACCACAAGAGTCTGAAATATATCTTTACACAGAAGGACTTGAATATGCGCCAGAGAAGGTGGCTGGAGTTAATTAAGGACTATGACTGTGAAATCTTATACCATCCGGGTAAGGCTAATGTGGTTGCCGACGCCTTAAGCAGAAAGGGTCGGGAGAAATTGATGATGTTGACTACTCAGGAGGAACTAATTTCAGCAATGGAAAAGCTGAAATTGGAAGTGAAGTATTCGATGGAGATTGACGAGAAGTTGTTTCAGATTCAAGCTGGTACAACCCTATTGGATAAAGTTAAGGAAGCTCAACTTCAGGACGAAGAATGTGAGAAGGTTAAGAAAAAGATATCTGAAGGAACCGAACCGAGATTCAAGATAGACAGTGAGGGACTACTGAGATTTGAGAATAGAGTTCGGGTACCGTCAGTGCCAGAGATTAAGGATGACATTTTGAGAGAGGCTCATAGCTCACGGTATTCAATTCACCCCGGTAGTACCAAGATGTACCAGGATCTTCGACAGCACTTCTGGTGGCCGAATTTGAAACGAGATGTTGCTGAGTGTGTTGCAAAGTGTCTAACCTGTCAGAAAGTGAAAGCAGAACATCAGAGACCAAGTGGTTTGCTACAACCCCTGGAAATCCCAGAATGGAAATGGGAACACATTACGATGGATTTCGTGGTTGGCCTTCCGACGACTCAGAAAGGCTACGACGCAGTATGGGTTATCGTTGACCGACTGACGAAATCCGCACACTTCCTTCCGATTAAAATCAGATTCAACTTAGACCAGTTGGCAAGGCTATATGTGAAAGAGATTGTTTCGAGGCACGGAGTTCCGGTGTCAATTGTTTCCGACAGAGATCCGCGTTTCACATCGAACTTCTGGAAGCGACTACAAGAATGCATGGGGACACAGTTGAGAATGAGTACGGCTTATCACCCTCAGACAGATGGGCAGAGTGAAAGAACGATCCAGACATTGGAAGATATGTTGAGAGCATGCATCATGGATTTTAAAGGAAATTGGGATGATCACCTACCGCTTGTGGAATTCGGTTACAACAACAGTTACCACGCTAGTATTGGCATGCCGCCTTACGAAGCGTTGTACGGAAGAAAATGCAGAACCCCGCTATACTGGGATGAAGTTGGCGAGAGACAACTATTAGGTCCAGAACTGGTACAGCAGACAGCAGAGATAGTCAAAGTGATCAGAACAAGACTGGTAGCAGCTCAGGATAGGCAGAAGAAATACGCCGATCCACACCGTAAGAACGTTGAGTTTGAATCGGGTAGCTATGTGTTCTTGAAAGTCTCTCCCTGGAAGGGGAAGATCAGATTCGGTAAGAAGGGAAAATTGAGCCCAAGGTTCATTGGACCCTTTGAAGTACTGCGAAGGATTGGAGAAGTTGCGTATGAGGTAGCCTTACCTCCGGCGCTTGAGAATGTCCACAACGTCTTTCATGTGTCAGTTTTACGCCCCTACAAACCCGATTACAAACATGTGATTGAATATGAACCCCTACATTTTGAGAAAGACTTATCCTATGAAGAAATTCCTGTTCAGATTGTTGACAGGAAAGAGCAAGTCCTCAGAAATAAAATTATACCTTCTGTTAAGGTAATTTGGAGGAACCACAATGCTGAAGAAGCTACGTGGGAACTCGAAGAGCATATGATGAAGAATTACCCAGATTTATTTACTTAATTTTTTTGTTTATGCGATTCTGGGGACAGAATCTTTGTAAGGGGGGGAGAATGTAACGGGACGAAATTTAATTGAACCGTGATTCTGGGGACAGAATCCTTTTAAGGGGGGAAAGATGTGACAAACAAGATTTTTGTAATTTATTTTGAATATTTATTGAATTAAATAAATATTTTTTGATGATTTAATTATTGAGTTAAATAATTAATTGATGAATTTGTGGTAGATTAATTTAATTATATGTGTCACATTAGTTAAATTAATGTGGTGAATTTTTATATTCAAAGTATGTATTTAATTGAGCTTATTTGATTAATATATTAATTAATAAGCATAATGTTATTCTAATTAATTTATTAATTAATTAGAGATTTATGATTAGACATAATTAATAAATAAGAATTTTAATTATGTGACTATGTGATTTAATGTAGATTTATGCTATTTTATTTAATTGATTTAAATAGCATTATTTGATTTAATTGGGTGTGACATTAATTAACTATATTATAATAAATTAATTAAAATAAATGAGAAGGGATTCCTTAAGCTAGCCAAACAAGGCCTTAAGGGGAGTTGGTCAGTTAACCCACTAAGGGACCAACTGACAACCACTCACCCATTATATATTATACGTATTATACTTATATACATATATACTATATCAATTTATATATTCATATCAGAGGAAATAAAACTTAAAGAATCAGAGAGAATTTTGAGAGAAAAGATTGAAGAAGAAGAATTTGAAAAGTTTATATCATCATCCTTGAATCATCTTCACAAACTAGCAAGGGTAATTCCTTCTCCTAAGTTTTTAAATTCAAGTTCTTAAAGTTTTCCATTAACGTATGTTAGATTCTCTGTGAATAACTAATTTGATAATTAATGTATGATATGATTTTATATGTGTTATTGTATGATCATAACATGTTGTATATCATGTATGCATGATTTAGTGCGATTAAATCCATGTAGTTATGCTTAATTTGATTTTTCAAAAGTTACAGAGTGTAAAAATTGTACATATGGCCCATATGGCCCTTACGTACAAAATTTACACACCTTATGCGTTTATTTAACTTAAATTAACACTTGAATGTGATTGTGTACATTTAAACGAACAAAATAGAAGTTAAACGAATGGATTCGGTGTTATAACGAATCCGTAACGTTGAATTCTTGTTTTCTTTCAAAACTTTATAAAATGTTGAAAATAGTGAAATTAAATGTTGTGATTTGTGTAATTCCGTGATTTAAAGTGTTAAAAGCATGCTTAGAACATGGTATGATGTTTCTGTAAATTCTATATCTTATGGGTAGCCTTAAATTCATTACGTTAGTTTAATTTGGATTTATTTGGGTTGCTCTGTGTGTCATTCGCGAACTGGAAATCTGGGTCTGCGTTGCCGCGCGACCGCGCTGGTCCCAAGGGTAACTGGCGCGCGGCCGCGCCCCTTGCAGAAATTTGAAATTTTTTTTTTTGCTAAGTGTTCGTGTGTTCTAAGAGGTGGTTTAAAACCTAATGTAATGAACATAAAGACATGATTAAACATATAATAAGAGGTTAATAACTTATATTACGTGAGTAATTAATAAGTTAATTACATGACTTGAATCGTTAATTGTATAGTCCAATAACGTGCTCAAGACCGATGTGTGTGATTCGATACGTATATCGAGTTATTGATTAATTTGTATTGTGAACGTATTGATGTGTAGGGTTTAATAAAGAACGTGAATTATAATTGTAGCTTGTGCAAGAGGCAAGTATCCTATCCCTAACTTATTGATTTAGCAAGTTCCCTAAATTCTAATTTATTCATTTATTAAGCCTTAGACTTGTGTTTCTATATCGAGTAAGCTCGTGTTTTTAATTGTTCAAGTTCGAAATTCATATTACATATTGTAACTCTTTTAAAAGCATGATTCAGTGATACAATACTTATTCGATTGTATACTCTTGAGATTTATTATTCAAGTTGAATATCGATGTTATTGTTGAACCTTATAGGACTAGTGAACCCTTATTGATTCGACTAGTCCATAGTTGATGAACGTTCTAAATTCCAAAATACTTATTGAGCTTATCCAAACCAAACTTCCTTTGGTGCGGACTCTGATGTCAAAACTGAGATGAACAACCCTGTAAAAGGGGATTATTTACGCTTTAGCGTTGAGATATTGTGCACAATATGGTACTAAGGGCTGATCCCCCTAAGTACGAGAAGTAGAGTCCATAGTCTTATGACTGTTAAAGGTTTTAAGTATAAACACTTTACAACCTAGGACATAGTTCAAGGTCTTATGACCCTCAGATGATATTTTGATTCCTGTTATTTATCCTCGAGTCAAAAGTTGAGTTTCTTTATTCAGATGTCCTTGATTCACTCGCATGTTATTATATTGTTGTCATATTATTATACTTGTGGGCAACCGTGCTCACTCTTGCGTAATAATAACATTGCAGTTAAGAACGAAAGGTCTGACGAGCCTTCTACTAGCAAAGGCAAGGGCAAAGTCAACAAGTGATGAAGACTTGTTGTTTATTTTATGTGTTTATGTTTCAGACTTATGTTAAAGTTGTGTAAAACTTATTTAATTATTTATATTTCCGCATTTGATATTTAAGGTTAAGTACGACCTGGGATTGATGTATTTCTTTTCAGATGTTGTAACCCCATAAGGGGAGGATTATTTCTATTTATTTCATGGTTTGCATTTACTATGGGTAGATAGATAGATGATATTTGTACAGTGAACACCAAGTCCCGTGGAAATTGAAGTACCCGGATTTGGGGGTGTCACAGAGACCTTATTGTTTTATTGGTTTTCTCAAATTGTCAAAGAAAGAAGTATTTATTAGGCCAATGAATTCGTTTTAATTTGAATTGCATCAAAAGAAGCAATCGTATCACTAGTGCCTTCAAAATTGTCTGTACGTCTCACACAAGTTTCCATATCGGGAAACCTTCTTACTGTTCCATTAGTTCTCTCAAATTGTAAAAATATAGGTGATTATGAGTCCTATTACTTCGTTCTAGTTGAAATTAGCATCAAAAGGAGGAATCCCATCACTATCGCGTCCAAAACGATGCTTAGATCTCCCAGAAGTCTTCATTTAGGGAGAACTTCAAATTGTTTTATTGGTTGTTTCAAATTTACAAACAAAGAGGTGATTAAGAGTTGTATTACTTTGTTCTACTTTGATTAGCGTCAAAAGGAGAAACTCATGACTATCGCGTTAAAAATCATGCGTACATCTCACACAAGTCTTGATTTAGGGAGACCTTCTTATTAATTAATTGGTTTTCTCAAATTGTCAAAGAAAGAAGTGATTATGAGGCCTATGAATTCGTTTTAGTTTGATTTGATTAAAAGAAGCAATCATATCACTAGGGCCTTCAAAATTATCCGTACATCTTACACAAGTCTTCATTTAGGAAAACCTTCTTACTGTTCCATTAGTTCTCTCAAATTCTAAAAATATAGGTGATTATGAGTCCTATTACTACGTTCTAGTTGAAATTAGCATCAAAAGGAGCAATCCCATCATTATCGCGTCCAAAACGATTCGTAGATCTCACACAAGTCTTTATTTAGAGAGACCATTATATTGTTTCATTGAATGTTTCAAATTTACAAAGAAAGAGGTGATTAAGAGTTGTATTACTTAATTCTAGTTTTATTAGCTTCAAAAGGAGAAACCCATGACAATCGCGTTCAAAACCATGCGTACATCTCACACAAGTCTTCATTTAGGGAGACCTTCTTGTTGTTTCATTGGTTCTCTAAAATTGTCAAAGAAAGAGGTGATTTGGAGTCCTATTACTTCGTTCTAATTTGATTACCTTCAAAAGGAGCAAACCCATAACTATCGCGTTAAAAACGATGCGTACATCTCACACAAGTCTTGATTTAGGGAGACCTTCTTATTGTTTCATTGGTTCTCTCAAATTATCAAAGAAAGAGGTGATTATGAGTCCTATGACTTCGTTCTAGTTTCATTAGCATCAAAATGAGCAATCCTATCACTAGTGCCTTCAAAACGATCTGTACATCTCACACAAGTCTTCATTTAGGGAGAACTTCTTATTGTTTCATTAGATCTTTCAAATTGTCAAAATATAGGTGATTATGAGTCTTATTACTTTGTTCTAGTTGAAATTTGAATCAAAAGAAGCAATCCCCATCACTATCGCCTCCAAAACGATGCGTAGATCTCACACAAGTCTTTATTTAGGGAGAACTTCATATTGTTTCATTGGTTGTTTCAAATTTGCAAAGAAAGAGGTGATTAAGAGTTGTATCGCATTCAAAACTATGCGTACATCTCACACAAGTCTTCATTTAGGGAGACCTTATTTTTTTTCATTTGTTCTCTAAAATTGTCAAAGAAAGAGGTGATTAGGAGTCCTATAACTTCGCTCTAGTTTGAATAGCATCAAAAGGAGCAATCCCATTACTATTAGGTTCAAAACGATGCATACATCTCACACAAGTCTTTATTTAAGGAGACCTTCTTATTGTTTCATTGGTTCAATAAAATTGTCAAAGAAAGAGGTGATTAGGAGTCGTATTACTTCGTTCTAATTGGATTTGCATCAAAATGAGAATTCCCATGACTATTGTGTTAAAAACGATGCGTGCATATCTCACAAGTCTTGATTTAGGGAGACCTTCTTATTGTTTAATTGGTTTTCTCAAATTCTCAAAGAAAGAGGTGATTATGAGTCCTATGACTTCGTTTTAGTGTTATTTGCATCAAAAGGAGCAATCTCATTACTATCACGTTCAAAACGATGCGTACATCTCACACAAGTCTTCATTTAAGGAGACTTTCTTATTGTTTCATTGGTTCTCTAAAATTGTCAAAGAAAGAGGTGATTACGAGTCCTATTACTTTGTTCTAATTTGATTAGAATCAAAAGAAGCAATCCCATGACTAAGGCGTTAAATACCATGCGTACTTCTCACACAAGTCTTGATTTAGGGAGACCTTCTTATTGTTTAATTGGTTTTCTCAAATTGTCAAAGAAAGAAGTGATTATAAGGCCTATGAATTCGTTTTAGTTTGATTTGCATCAAAAGAAGCAATCCTATCACTAGCGCCTTCAAAATTATCCGTACATCTCACACAAGTCTTCATTTAGGGAAATCTTCTTACAGTTTCATTAGTTCTCTCAAATTTTAAAAATATAGGTGATTCTGAGTCCTATTACTTCGTTCTAGTTGAAATTAGCATCAAAATAAGCAATTCACTATCGCGTTCAAAACGATGCGCAGATCTCACACAAGTCTTCATTTAGGGAAACCTTTATATTGTTTCAACGGCTATTTTAAATTTACAAAGAAAGATGTGATTGTACTACTTCGTTCAAGTTTGATTAGCGTCAAAAGGAGAAACCCATGACTATCGCGTTCAAAACCATGCGTACATCTCACACAAGTCTTCATTTAGGGATTCCATCTTATTTATTTCATTGGTTCTCTAGAATTGTCAAAGAAAGAGGTGATTAGGAGTCCTATAACTTCGTTCTAGTTTGATTAGCATCAAAAGGAGCAATCCCATTTCTATCACGTTCAAAACGATGCGTACATCTCACACAAGTCTTCATTTAAGGAGACCTTCTTATTGTTTAATTGGCTTTCTCAAATTGTCAAAGAAAGAGGGGATTACTCATCCTATGACTTCGTTTTAGTTTGATTTTCATCAAAAGAAGCAATCCTATCACTAGCGCCTTCAAAATTATCCGTACATCTCACACAAGTCTTGATTTAGGGAGTCCTTCTTATTGTTTAATTGGTTTTCTCAAATTGTCAAAGAAATAAGTGATTATGAGGCCTATGACTTCGTTTTAGTTTGATTTGCATCAAAAGACACAATCCTATCACTAGCGCCTTCAAAATTATCCGTACATCTAACACAAGTCTTCATTTAGGGAAACCTTCTTACGGTTTTATTAGTTCTCTCAAATTTTAAAAATATAGGTGATTATGAGTCATATTACTTCGTTCTAGTTGAAATTAGCATCAAAAGTTGCAATCCTATAACTATCGCGTCCAAAACGATGCGTAGATCTCAAACAAGTCTTCATTTAGGGAGAACTTCAAATTGTTTCATTGGTTGTTTCAAATTTACAAACAAAGAAATGATTCAGAGTTGTATTACTTTGTTTTACTTTGATTATCGTCAAAAGGAGAAACCCATGGCTATCGCGTTCAAAATCATGCGTACATCTCACACAAGTCCTCATTTAGGAAGACCTTATTCATTCATTGGTTCTCTAAAATTGTCAAAGAAAAGGTGATTAGGAGTCCTATAACTTCATTCTAGTTTGATTATCATCAAAAGGAGCAATCCCATTACTATCACATTCAAAACGATGCATACATCTCACACAAGTCTTCATTTAAGGAGACCTTCTTATTGTTTCATTGGTTCAATAAAATTATCAAAGAAAGAGTTGATTAGGAGTCGTATTACTTCGTTCTAATTTTATTAGCATCAAAATGAGCAATCCCATGACTATCGCGTTAAAAACGATGCGTGCATATCTCACAAGTCTTGATTTAGGGAGACCTTCTTATTGTTTAATTGGTTTTCTCAAATTGTCAAAGAAAGAGGTGATTATGAGTCCTATGACTTGCTTTTAGTTTGATTTGCATCAAAAGGAGCAATCTCATTACTATCACGTTCAAAACGATGCGTACATCTCACACAATTCTTCATTTAAGCAGACATACTTATTGTTTCATTGGTTCTCTAAAATTGTCAAAGAAAGAGGTGATTAGGAGTCCTATTACTTCATTCTAATTTGATTAGCATCAACAGGAGCAATCCCATGACTAATGCGTTAAAAACCATGCGTACATCTAACACAAGTCTTGATTTAAGTAGAGACCTTATTGTTTTATTGGTTTTCTCAAATTGTCAAAGAAAGAAGTATTTATTAGGCCAATGAATTCGTTTTAATTTGATTTGCATCAAAAGAAGCAATCGTATCACTAGTGCCTTCAAAATTGTCTGTACGTCTCACACAAGTTTCCATATCGGGAAACCTTCTTACTGTTCCATTAGTTCTCTCAAATTGTAAAAATATAGGTGATTATGAGTCCTATTACTTCGTTCTAGTTGAAATTAGCATCAAAAGGAGGAATCCCATCACTATCGCGTCCAAAACGATGCTTAGATCTCCCAGAAGTCTTCATTTAGGGAGAACTTCAAATTGTTTTATTGGTTGTTTCAAATTTACAAACAAAGAGGTGATTAAGAGTTGTATTACTTTGTTCTACTTTGATTAGCGTCAAAAGGAGAAACTCATGACTATCGCGTTAAAAATCATGCGTACATCTCACACAAGTCTTGATTTAGGGAGACCTTCTTATTAATTAATTGGTTTTCTCAAATTGTCAAAGAAAGAAGTGATTATGAGGCCTATGAATTCGTTTTAGTTTGATTTGATTAAAAGAAGCAATCATATCACTAGGGCCTTCAAAATTATCCGTACATCTTACACAAGTCTTCATTTAGGAAAACCTTCTTACTGTTCCATTAGTTCTCTCAAATTCTAAAAATATAGGTGATTATGAGTCCTATTACTACGTTCTAGTTGAAATTAGCATCAAAAGGAGCAATCCCATCATTATCGCGTCCAAAACGATTCGTAGATCTCACACAAGTCTTTATTTAGAGAGACCATTATATTGTTTCATTGAATGTTTCAAATTTACAAAGAAAGAGGTGATTAAGAGTTGTATTACTTAATTCTAGTTTTATTAGCTTCAAAAGGAGAAACCCATGACAATCGCGTTCAAAACCATGCGTACATCTCACACAAGTCTTCATTTAGGGAGACCTTCTTGTTGTTTCATTGGTTCTCTAAAATTGTCAAAGAAAGAGGTGATTTGGAGTCCTATTACTTCGTTCTAATTTGATTACCTTCAAAAGGAGCAAACCCATAACTATCGCGTTAAAAACGATGCGTACATCTCACACAAGTCTTGATTTAGGGAGACCTTCTTATTGTTTCATTGGTTCTCTCAAATTATCAAAGAAAGAGGTGATTATGAGTCCTATGACTTCGTTCTAGTTTCATTAGCATCAAAATGAGCAATCCTATCACTAGTGCCTTCAAAACGATCTGTACATCTCACACAAGTCTTCATTTAGGGAGAACTTCTTATTGTTTCATTAGATCTTTCAAATTGTCAAAATATAGGTGATTATGAGTCTTATTACTTTGTTCTAGTTGAAATTTGAATCAAAAGAAGCAATCCCCATCACTATCGCCTCCAAAACGATGCGTAGATCTCACACAAGTCTTTATTTAGGGAGAACTTCATATTGTTTCATTGGTTGTTTCAAATTTGCAAAGAAAGAGGTGATTAAGAGTTGTATCGCATTCAAAACTATGCGTACATCTCACACAAGTCTTCATTTAGGGAGACCTTATTTTTTTTCATTTGTTCTCTAAAATTGTCAAAGAAAGAGGTGATTAGGAGTCCTATAACTTCGCTCTAGTTTGAATAGCATCAAAAGGAGCAATCCCATTACTATTAGGTTCAAAACGATGCATACATCTCACACAAGTCTTTATTTAAGGAGACCTTCTTATTGTTTCATTGGTTCAATAAAATTGTCAAAGAAAGAGGTGATTAGGAGTCGTATTACTTCGTTCTAATTGGATTTGCATCAAAATGAGAATTCCCATGACTATTGTGTTAAAAACGATGCGTGCATATCTCACAAGTCTTGATTTAGGGAGACCTTCTTATTGTTTAATTGGTTTTCTCAAATTCTCAAAGAAAGAGGTGATTATGAGTCCTATGACTTCGTTCTAGTTTCATTAGCATCAAAATGAGCAATCCTATCACTAGTGCCTTCAAAACGATCTGTACATCTCACACAAGTCTTCATTTAGGGAGAACTTCTTATTGTTTCATTAGATCTTTCAAATTGTCAAAATATAGGTGATTATGAGTCTTATTACTTTGTTCTAGTTGAAATTTGAATCAAAAGAAGCAATCCCCATCACTATCGCCTCCAAAACGATGCGTAGATCTCACACAAGTCTTTATTTAGGGAGAACTTCATATTGTTTCATTGGTTGTTTCAAATTTGCAAAGAAAGAGGTGATTAAGAGTTGTATCGCATTCAAAACTATGCGTACATCTCACACAAGTCTTCATTTAGGGAGACCTTATTTTTTTTCATTTGTTCTCTAAAATTGTCAAAGAAAGAGGTGATTAGGAGTCCTATAACTTCGCTCTAGTTTGAATAGCATCAAAAGGAGCAATCCCATTACTATTAGGTTCAAAACGATGCATACATCTCACACAAGTCTTTATTTAAGGAGACCTTCTTATTGTTTCATTGGTTCAATAAAATTGTCAAAGAAAGAGGTGATTAGGAGTCGTATTACTTCGTTCTAATTGGATTTGCATCAAAATGAGAATTCCCATGACTATTGTGTTAAAAACGATGCGTGCATATCTCACAAGTCTTGATTTAGGGAGACCTTCTTATTGTTTAATTGGTTTTCTCAAATTCTCAAAGAAAGAGGTGATTATGAGTCCTATGACTTCGTTTTAGTGTTATTTGCATCAAAAGGAGCAATCTCATTACTATCACGTTCAAAACGATGCGTACATCTCACACAAGTCTTCATTTAAGGAGACTTTCTTATTGTTTCATTGGTTCTCTAAAATTGTCAAAGAAAGAGGTGATTACGAGTCCTATTACTTCGTTCTAATTTGATTAGAATCAAAAGAAGCAATCCCATGACTAAGGCGTTAAAAACCATGCGTACTTCTCACACAAGTCTTGATTTAGGGAGACCTTCTTATTGTTTAATTGGTTTTCTCAAATTGTCAAAGAAAGAAGTGATTATAAGGCCTATGAATTCGTTTTAGTTTGATTTGCATCAAAAGAAGCAATCCTATCACTAGCGCCTTCAAAATTATCCGTACATCTCACACAAGTCTTCATTTAGGGAAATCTTCTTACAGTTTCATTAGTTCTCTCAAATTTTAAAAATATAGGTGATTCTGAGTCCTATTACTTCGTTCTAGTTGAAATTAGCATCAAAATAAGCAATTCACTATCGCGTTCAAAACGATGCGCAGATCTCACACAAGTCTTCATTTAGGGAAACCTTCATATTGTTTCAATGGCTATTTTAAATTTACAAAGAAAGATGTGATTGTACTACTTCGTTCAAGTTTGATTAGCGTCAAAAGGAGAAACCCATGACTATCGCGTTCAAAACCATGCGTACATCTCACACAAGTCTTCATTTAGGGATTCCATCTTATTTATTTCATTGGTTCTCTAGAATTGTCAAAGAAAGAGGTGATTAGGAGTCCTATAACTTCGTTCTAGTTTGATTAGCATCAAAAGGAGCAATCCCATTTCTATCACGTTCAAAACGATGCGTACATCTCACACAAGTCTTCATTTAAGGAGACCTTCTTATTGTTTAATTGGTTTTCTCAAATTGTCAAAGAAAGAGGGGATTACTCATCCTATGACTTCGTTTTAGTTTGATTTTCATCAAAAGAAGCAATCCTATCACTAGCGCCTTCAAAATTATTCGTACATCTCACACAAGTCTTGATTTAGGGAGTCCTTCTTATTGTTTAATTGGTTTTCTCAAATTGTCAAAGAAATAAGTGATTATGAGGCCTATGACTTGGTTTTAGTTTGATTTGCATCAAAAGACACAATCCTATCACTAGCGCCTTCAAAATTATCCGTACATCTAACACAAGTCTTCATTTAGGGAAACCTTCTTACGGTTTTATTAGTTCTCTCAAATTTTAAAAATATAGGTGATTATGAGTCATATTACTTCGTTCTAGTTGAAATTAGCATCAAAAGTTGCAATCCTATCACTATCGCGTCCAAAACGATGCGTAGATCTCAAACAAGTCTTCATTTAGGGAGAACTTCAAATTGTTTCATTGGTTGTTTCAAATTTACAAACAAAGAAATGATTCAGAGTTGTATTACTTTGTTTTACTTTGATTATCGTCAAAAGGAGAAACCCATGGCTATCGCGTTCAAAATCATGCGTACATCTCACACAAGTCCTCATTTAGGAAGACCTTATTCATTCATTGGTTCTCTAAAATTGTCAAAGAAAAGGTGATTAGGAGTCCTATAACTTCATTCTAGTTTGATTATCATCAAAAGGAGCAATCCCATTACTATCACATTCAAAACGATGCATACATCTCACACAAGTCTTCATTTAAGGAGACCTTCTTATTGTTTCATTGGTTCAATAAAATTATCAAAGAAAGAGTTGATTAGGAGTCGTATTACTTCGTTCTAATTTTATTAGCATCAAAATGAGCAATCCCATGACTATCGCGTTAAAAACGATGCGTGCATATCTCACAAGTCTTGATTTAGGGAGACCTTCTTATTGTTTAATTGGTTTTCTCAAATTGTCAAAGAAAGAGGTGATTATGAGTCCTATGACTTGCTTTTAGTTTGATTTGCATCAAAAGGAGCAATCTCATTACTATCACGTTCAAAACGATGCGTACATCTCACACAATTCTTCATTTAAGCAGACATACTTATTGTTTCATTGGTTCTCTAAAATTGTCAAAGAAAGAGGTGATTAGGAGTCCTATTACTTCATTCTAATTTGATTAGCATCAACAGGAGCAATCCCATGACTAATGCGTTAAAAACCATGCGTACATCTAACACAAGTCTTGATTTAAGTAGAGACCTTATTGTTTTATTGGTTTTCTCAAATTGTCAAAGAAAGAAGTATTTATTAGGCCAATGAATTCGTTTTAATTTGATTTGCATCAAAAGAAGCAATCGTATCACTAGTGCCTTCAAAATTGTCTGTACGTCTCACACAAGTTTCCATATCGGGAAACCTTCTTACTGTTCCATTAGTTCTCTCAAATTGTAAAAATATAGGTGATTATGAGTCCTATTACTTCGTTCTAGTTGAAATTAGCATCAAAAGGAGGAATCCCATCACTATCGCGTCCAAAACGATGCTTAGATCTCCCAGAAGTCTTCATTTAGGGAGAACTTCAAATTGTTTTATTGGTTGTTTCAAATTTAAAAACAAAGAGGTGATTAAGAGTTGTATTACTTTGTTCTACTTTGATTAGCGTCAAAAGGAGAAACTCATGACTATCGCGTTAAAAATCATGCGTACATCTCACACAAGTCTTGATTTAGGGAGACCTTCTTATTAATTAATTGGTTTTCTCAAATTGTCAAAGAAAGAAGTGATTATGAGGCCTATGAATTCGTTTTAGTTTGATTTGATTAAAAGAAGCAATCATATCACTAGGGCCTTCAAAATTATCCGTACATCTTACACAAGTCTTCATTTAGGAAAACCTTCTTACTGTTCCATTAGTTCTCTCAAATTCTAAAAATATAGGTGATTATGAGTCCTATTACTACGTTCTAGTTGAAATTAGCATCAAAAGGAGCAATCCCATCATTATCGCGTCCAAAACGATTCGTAGATCTCACACAAGTCTTTATTTAGAGAGACCATTATATTGTTTCATTGAATGTTTCAAATTTACAAAGAAAGAGGTGATTAAGAGTTGTATTACTTAATTCTAGTTTTATTAGCTTCAAAAGGAGAAACCCATGACAATCGCGTTCAAAACCATGCGTACATCTCACACAAGTCTTCATTTAGGGAGACCTTCTTGTTGTTTCATTGGTTCTCTAAAATTGTCAAAGAAAGAGGTGATTTGGAGTCCTATTACTTCGTTCTAATTTGATTACCTTCAAAAGGAGCAAACCCATAACTATCGCGTTAAAAACGATGCGTACATCTCACACAAGTCTTGATTTAGGGAGACCTTCTTATTGTTTCATTGGTTCTCTCAAATTATCAAAGAAAGAGGTGATTATGAGTCCTATGACTTCGTTCTAGTTTCATTAGCATCAAAATGAGCAATCCTATCACTAGTGCCTTCAAAACGATCTGTACATCTCACACAAGTCTTCATTTAGGGAGAACTTCTTATTGTTTCATTAGATCTTTCAAATTGTCAAAATATAGGTGATTATGAGTCTTATTACTTTGTTCTAGTTGAAATTTGAATCAAAAGAAGCAATCCCCATCACTATCGCCTCCAAAACGATGCGTAGATCTCACACAAGTCTTTATTTAGGGAGAACTTCATATTGTTTCATTGGTTGTTTCAAATTTGCAAAGAAAGAGGTGATTAAGTGTTGTATCGCATTCAAAACTATGCGTACATCTCACACAAGTCTTCATTTAGGGAGACCTTATTTTTTTTCATTTGTTCTCTAAAATTGTCAAAGAAAGAGGTGATTAGGAGTCCTATAACTTCGCTCTAGTTTGAATAGCATCAAAAGGAGCAATCCCATTACTATTAGGTTCAAAACGATGCATACATCTCACACAAGTCTTTATTTAAGGAGACCTTCTTATTGTTTCATTGGTTCAATAAAATTGTCAAAGAAAGAGGTGATTAGGAGTCGTATTACTTCGTTCTAATTGGATTTGCATCAAAATGAGAATTCCCATGACTATTGTGTTAAAAACGATGCGTGCATATCTCACAAGTCTTGATTTAGGGAGACCTTCTTATTGTTTAATTGGTTTTCTCAAATTCTCAAAGAAAGAGGTGATTATGAGTCCTATGACTTCGTTCTAGTTTCATTAGCATCAAAATGAGCAATCCTATCACTAGTGCCTTCAAAACGATCTGTACATCTCACACAAGTCTTCATTTAGGGAGAACTTCTTATTGTTTCATTAGATCTTTCAAATTGTCAAAATATAGGTGATTATGAGTCTTATTACTTTGTTCTAGTTGAAATTTGAATCAAAAGAAGCAATCCCCATCACTATCGCCTCCAAAACGATGCGTAGATCTCACACAAGTCTTTATTTAGGGAGAACTTCATATTGTTTCATTGGTTGTTTCAAATTTGCAAAGAAAGAGGTGATTAAGAGTTGTATCGCATTCAAAACTATGCGTACATCTCACACAAGTCTTCATTTAGGGAGACCTTATTTTTTTCATTTGTTCTCTAAAATTGTCAAAGAAAGAGGTGATTAGGAGTCCTATAACTTCGCTCTAGTTTGAATAGCATCAAAAGGAGCAATCCCATTACTATTAGGTTCAAAACGATGCATACATCTCACACAAGTCTTTATTTAAGGAGACCTTCTTATTGTTTCATTGGTTCAATAAAATTGTCAAAGAAAGAGGTGATTAGGAGTCGTATTACTTCGTTCTAATTGGATTTGCATCAAAATGAGAATTCCCATGACTATTGTGTTAAAAACGATGCGTGCATATCTCACAAGTCTTGATTTAGGGAGACCTTCTTATTGTTTAATTGGTTTTCTCAAATTCTCAAAGAAAGAGGTGATTATGAGTCCTATGACTTCGTTCTAGTTTCATTAGCATCAAAATGAGCAATCCTATCACTAGTGCCTTCAAAACGATCTGTACATCTCACACAAGTCTTCATTTAGGGAGAACTTCTTATTGTTTCATTAGATCTTTCAAATTGTCAAAATATAGGTGATTATGAGTCTTATTACTTTGTTCTAGTTGAAATTTGAATCAAAAGAAGCAATCCCCATCACTATCGCCTCCAAAACGATGCGTAGATCTCACACAAGTCTTTATTTAGGGAGAACTTCATATTGTTTCATTGGTTGTTTCAAATTTGCAAAGAAAGAGGTGATTAAGAGTTGTATCGCATTCAAAACTATGCGTACATCTCACACAAGTCTTCATTTAGGGAGACCTTATTTTTTTTCATTTGTTCTCTAAAATTGTCAAAGAAAGAGGTGATTAGGAGTCCTATAACTTCGCTCTAGTTTGAATAGCATCAAAAGGAGCAATCCCATTACTATTAGGTTCAAAACGATGCATACATCTCACACAAGTCTTTATTTAAGGAGACCTTCTTATTGTTTCATTGGTTCAATAAAATTGTCAAAGAAAGAGGTGATTAGGAGTCGTATTACTTCGTTCTAATTGGATTTGCATCAAAATGAGAATTCCCATGACTATTGTGTTAAAAACGATGCGTGCATATCTCACAAGTCTTGATTTAGGGAGACCTTCTTATTGTTTAATTGGTTTTCTCAAATTCTCAAAGAAAGAGGTGATTATGAGTCCTATGACTTCGTTTTAGTGTTATTTGCATCAAAAGGAGCAATCTCATTACTATCACGTTCAAAACGATGCGTACATCTCACACAAGTCTTCATTTAAGGAGACTTTCTTATTGTTTCATTGGTTCTCTAAAATTGTCAAAGAAAGAGGTGATTACGAGTCCTATTACTTCGTTCTAATTTGATTAGAATCAAAAGAAGCAATCCCATGACTAAGGCGTTAAAAACCATGCGTACTTCTCGCACAAGTCTTGATTTAGGGAGACCTTCTTATTGTTTAATTGGTTTTCTCAAATTGTCAAAGAAAGAAGTGATTATAAGGCCTATGAATTCGTTTTAGTTTGATTTGCATCAAAAGAAGCAATCCTATCACTAGCGCCTTCAAAATTATCCGTACATCTCACACAAGTCTTCATTTAGGGAAATCTTCTTACAGTTTCATTAGTTCTCTCAAATTTTAAAAATATAGGTGATTCTGAGTCCTATTACTTCGTTCTAGTTGAAATTAGCATCAAAATAAGCAATTCACTATCGCGTTCAAAACGATGCGCAGATCTCACACAAGTCTTCATTTAGGGAAACTTTCATATTGTTTCAATGGCTATTTTAAATTTACAAAGAAAGATGTGATTGTACTACTTCGTTCAAGTTTGATTAGCGTCAAAAAGAGAAACCCATGACTATCGCGTTCAAAACCATGCGTACATCTCACACAAGTCTTCATTTAGGGATTCCATCTTATTTATTTCATTGGTTCTCTAGAATTGTCAAAGAAAGAGGTGATTAGGAGTCCTATAACTTCGTTCTAGTTTGATTAGCATCAAAAGGAGCAATCCCATTTCTATCACGTTCAAAACGATGCGTACATCTCACACAAGTCTTCATTTAAGGAGACCTTCTTATTGTTTAATTGGTTTTCTCAAATTGTCAAAGAAAGAGGGGATTACTCATCCTATGACTTCGTTTTAGTTTGATTTTCATCAAAAGAAGCAATCCTATCACTAGCGCCTTCAAAATTATCCGTACATCTCACACAAGTCTTGATTTAGGGAGTCCTTCTTATTGTTTAATTGGTTTTCTCAAATTGTCAAAGAAATAAGTGATTATGAGGCCTATGACTTCGTTTTAGTTTGATTTGCATCAAAAGACACAATCCTATCACTAGCGCCTTCAAAATTATCCGTACATCTAACACAAGTCTTCATTTAGGGAAACCTTCTTACGGTTTTATTAGTTCTCTCAAATTTTAAAAATATAGGTGATTATGAGTCATATTACTTCGTTCTAGTTGAAATTAGCATCAAAAGTTGCAATCCTATCACTATCGCGTCCAAAACGATGCGTAGATCTCAAACAAGTCTTCATTTAGGGAGAACTTCAAATTGTTTCATTGGTTGTTTCAAATTTACAAACAAAGAAATGATTCAGAGTTGTATTACTTTGTTTTACTTTGATTATCGTCAAAAGGAGAAACCCATGGCTATCGCGTTCAAAATCATGCGTACATCTCACACAAGTCCTCATTTAGGAAGACCTTATTCATTCATTGGTTCTCTAAAATTGTCAAAGAAAAGGTGATTAGGAGTCCTATAACTTCATTCTAGTTTGATTATCATCAAAAGGAGCAATCCCATTACTATCACATTCAAAACGATGCATACATCTCACACAAGTCTTCATTTAAGGAGACCTTCTTATTGTTTCATTGGTTCAATAAAATTATCAAAGAAAGAGTTGATTAGGAGTCGTATTACTTCGTTCTAATTTTATTAGCATCAAAATGAGCAATCCCATGACTATCGCGTTAAAAACGATGCGTGCATATCTCACAAGTCTTGATTTAGGGAGACCTTCTTATTGTTTAATTGGTTTTCTCAAATTGTCAAAGAAAGAGGTGATTATGAGTCCTATGACTTGCTTTTAGTTTGATTTGCATCAAAAGGAGCAATCTCATTACTATCACGTTCAAAACGATGCGTACATCTCACACAATTCTTCATTTAAGCAGACATACTTATTGTTTCATTGGTTCTCTAAAATTGTCAAAGAAAGAGGTGATTAGGAGTCCTATTACTTCATTCTAATTTGATTAGCATCAACAGGAGCAATCCCATGACTAATGCGTTAAAAACCATGCGTACATCTAACACAAGTCTTGATTTAAGTAGAGACCTTATTGTTTTATTGGTTTTCTCAAATTGTCAAAGAAAGAAGTATTTATTAGGCCAATGAATTCGTTTTAATTTGATTTGCATCAAAAGAAGCAATCGTATCACTAGTGCCTTCAAAATTGTCTGTACGTCTCACACAAGTTTCCATATCGGGAAACCTTCTTACTGTTCCATTAGTTCTCTCAAATTGTAAAAATATAGGTGATTATGAGTCCTATTACTTCGTTCTAGTTGAAATTAGCATCAAAAGGAGGAATCCCATCACTATCGCGTCCAAAACGATGCTTAGATCTCCCAGAAGTCTTCATTTAGGGAGAACTTCAAATTGTTTTATTGGTTGTTTCAAATTTACAAACAAAGAGGTGATTAAGAGTTGTATTACTTTGTTCTACTTTGATTAGCGTCAAAAGGAGAAACTCATGACTATCGCGTTAAAAATCATGCGTACATCTCACACAAGTCTTGATTTAGGGAGACCTTCTTATTAATTAATTGGTTTTCTCAAATTGTCAAAGAAAGAAGTGATTATGAGGCCTATGAATTCGTTTTAGTTTGATTTGATTAAAAGAAGCAATCATATCACTAGGGCCTTCAAAATTATCCGTACATCTTACACAAGTCTTCATTTAGGAAAACCTTCTTACTGTTCCATTAGTTCTCTCAAATTCTAAAAATATAGGTGATTATGAGTCCTATTACTACGTTCTAGTTGAAATTAGCATCAAAAGGAGCAATCCCATCATTATCGCGTCCAAAACGATTCGTAGATCTCACACAAGTCTTTATTTAGAGAGACCATTATATTGTTTCATTGAATGTTTCAAATTTACAAAGAAAGAGGTGATTAAGAGTTGTATTACTTAATTCTAGTTTTATTAGCTTCAAAAGGAGAAACCCATGACAATCGCGTTCAAAACCATGCGTACATCTCACACAAGTCTTCATTTAGGGAGACCTTCTTGTTGTTTCATTGGTTCTCTAAAATTGTCAAAGAAAGAGGTGATTTGGAGTCCTATTACTTCGTTCTAATTTGATTACCTTCAAAAGGAGCAAACCCATAACTATCGCGTTAAAAACGATGCGTACATCTCACACAAGTCTTGATTTAGGGAGACCTTCTTATTGTTTCATTGGTTCTCTCAAATTATCAAAGAAAGAGGTGATTATGAGTCCTATGACTTCGTTCTAGTTTCATTAGCATCAAAATGAGCAATCCTATCACTAGTGCCTTCAAAACGATCTGTACATCTCACACAAGTCTTCATTTAGGGAGAACTTCTTATTGTTTCATTAGATCTTTCAAATTGTCAAAATATAGGTGATTATGAGTCTTATTACTTTGTTCTAGTTGAAATTTGAATCAAAAGAAGCAATCCCCATCACTATCGCCTCCAAAACGATGCGTAGATCTCACACAAGTCTTTATTTAGGGAGAACTTCATATTGTTTCATTGGTTGTTTCAAATTTGCAAAGAAAGAGGTGATTAAGAGTTGTATCGCATTCAAAACTATGCGTACATCTCACACAAGTCTTCATTTAGGGAGACCTTATTTTTTTTCATTTGTTCTCTAAAATTGTCAAAGAAAGAGGTGATTAGGAGTCCTATAACTTCGCTCTAGTTTGAATAGCATCAAAAGGAGCAATCCCATTACTATTAGGTTCAAAACGATGCATACATCTCACACAAGTCTTTATTTAAGGAGACCTTCTTATTGTTTCATTGGTTCAATAAAATTGTCAAAGAAAGAGGTGATTAGGAGTCGTATTACTTCGTTCTAATTGGATTTGCATCAAAATGAGAATTCCCATGACTATTGTGTTAAAAACGATGCGTGCATATCTCACAAGTCTTGATTTAGGGAGACCTTCTTATTGTTTAATTGGTTTTCTCAAATTCTCAAAGAAAGAGGTGATTATGAGTCCTATGACTTCGTTTTAGTGTTATTTGCATCAAAAGGAGCAATCTCATTACTATCACGTTCAAAACGATGCGTACATCTCACACAAGTCTTCATTTAAGGAGACTTTCTTATTGTTTCATTGGTTCTCTAAAATTGTCAAAGAAAGAGGTGATTACGAGTCCTATTACTTCGTTCTAATTTGATTAGAATCAAAAGAAGCAATCCCATGACTAAGGCGTTAAAAACCATGCGTACTTCTCACACAAGTCTTGATTTAGGGAGACCTTCTTATTGTTTAATTGGTTTTCTCAAATTGTCAAAGAAAGAAGTGATTATAAGGCCTATGAATTCGTTTTAGTTTGATTTGCATCAAAAGAAGCAATCCTATCACTAGCGCCTTCAAAATTATCCGTACATCTCACACAAGTCTTCATTTAGGGAAATCTTCTTACAGTTTCATTAGTTCTCTCAAATTTTAAAAATATAGGTGATTCTGAGTCCTATTACTTCGTTCTAGTTGAAATTAGCATCAAAATAAGCAATTCACTATCGCGTTCAAAACGATGCGCAGATCTCACACAAGTCTTCATTTAGGGAAACCTTCATATTGTTTCAATGGCTATTTTAAATTTACAAAGAAAGATGTGATTGTACTACTTCGTTCAAGTTTGATTAGCGTCAAAAGGAGAAACCCATGACTATCGCGTTCAAAACCATGCGTACATCTCACACAAGTCTTCATTTAGGGATTCCATCTTATTTATTTCATTGGTTCTCTAGAATTGTCAAAGAAAGAGGTGATTAGGAGTCCTATAACTTCGTTCTAGTTTGATTAGCATCAAAAGGAGCAATCCCATTTCTATCACGTTCAAAACGATGCGTACATCTCACACAAGTCTTCATTTAAGGAGACCTTCTTATTGTTTAATTGGTTTTCTCAAATTGTCAAAGAAAGAGGGGATTACTCATCCTATGACTTCGTTTTAGTTTGATTTTCATCAAAAGAAGCAATCCTATCACTAGCGCCTTCAAAATTATCCGTACATCTCACACAAGTCTTGATTTAGGGAGTCCTTCTTATTGTTTAATTGGTTTTCTCAAATTGTCAAAGAAATAAGTGATTATGAGGCCTATGACTTCGTTTTAGTTTGATTTGCATCAAAAGACACAATCCTATCACTAGCGCCTTCAAAATTATCCGTACATCTAACACAAGTCTTCATTTAGGGAAACCTTCTTACGGTTTTATTAGTTCTCTCAAATTTTAAAAATATAGGTGATTATGAGTCATATTACTTCGTTCTAGTTGAAATTAGCATCAAAAGTTGCAATCCTATCACTATCGCGTCCAAAACGATGCGTAGATCTCAAACAAGTCTTCATTTAGGGAGAACTTCAAATTGTTTCATTGGTTGTTTCAAATTTACAAACAAAGAAATGATTCAGAGTTGTATTACTTTGTTTTACTTTGATTATCGTCAAAAGGAGAAACCCATGGCTATCGCGTTCAAAATCATGCGTACATCTCACACAAGTCCTCATTTAGGAAGACCTTATTCATTCATTGGTTCTCTAAAATTGTCAAAGAAAAGGTGATTAGGAGTCCTATAACTTCATTCTAGTTTGATTATCATCAAAAGGAGCAATCCCATTACTATCACATTCAAAACGATGCATACATCTCACACAAGTCTTCATTTAAGGAGACCTTCTTATTGTTTCATTGGTTCAATAAAATTATCAAAGAAAGAGTTGATTAGGAGTCGTATTACTTCGTTCTAATTTTATTAGCATCAAAATGAGCAATCCCATGACTATCGCGTTAAAAACGATGCGTGCATATCTCACAAGTCTTGATTTAGGGAGACCTTCTTATTGTTTAATTGGTTTTCTCAAATTGTCAAAGAAAGAGGTGATTATGAGTCCTATGACTTGCTTTTAGTTTGATTTGCATCAAAAGGAGCAATCTCATTACTATCACGTTCAAAACGATGCGTACATCTCACACAATTCTTCATTTAAGCAGACATACTTATTGTTTCATTGGTTCTCTAAAATTGTCAAAGAAAGAGGTGATTAGGAGTCCTATTACTTCATTCTAATTTGATTAGCATCAACAGGAGCAATCCCATGACTAATGCGTTAAAAACCATGCGTACATCTAACACAAGTCTTGATTTAAGTAGAGACCTTATTGTTTTATTGGTTTTCTCAAATTGTCAAAGAAAGAAGTATTTATTAGGCCAATGAATTCGTTTTAATTTGATTTGCATCAAAAGAAGCAATCGTATCACTAGTGCCTTCAAAATTGTCTGTACGTCTCACACAAGTTTCCATATCGGGAAACCTTCTTACTGTTCCATTAGTTCTCTCAAATTGTAAAAATATAGGTGATTATGAGTCCTATTACTTCGTTCTAGTTGAAATTAGCATCAAAAGGAGGAATCCCATCACTATCGCGTCCAAAACGATGCTTAGATCTCCCAGAAGTCTTCATTTAGGGAGAACTTCAAATTGTTTTATTGGTTGTTTCAAATTTACAAACAAAGAGGTGATTAAGAGTTGTATTACTTTGTTCTACTTTGATTAGCGTCAAAAGGAGAAACTCATGACTATCGCGTTAAAAATCATGCGTACATCTCACACAAGTCTTGATTTAGGGAGACCTTCTTATTAATTAATTGGTTTTCTCAAATTGTCAAAGAAAGAAGTGATTATGAGGCCTATGAATTCGTTTTAGTTTGATTTGATTAAAAGAAGCAATCATATCACTAGGGCCTTCAAAATTATCCGTACATCTTACACAAGTCTTCATTTAGGAAAACCTTCTTACTGTTCCATTAGTTCTCTCAAATTCTAAAAATATAGGTGATTATGAGTCCTATTACTACGTTCTAGTTGAAATTAGCATCAAAAGGAGCAATCCCATCATTATCGCGTCCAAAACGATTCGTAGATCTCACACAAGTCTTTATTTAGAGAGACCATTATATTGTTTCATTGAATGTTTCAAATTTACAAAGAAAGAGGTGATTAAGAGTTGTATTACTTAATTCTAGTTTTATTAGCTTCAAAAGGAGAAACCCATGACAATCGCGTTCAAAACCATGCGTACATCTCACACAAGTCTTCATTTAGGGAGACCTTCTTGTTGTTTCATTGGTTCTCTAAAATTGTCAAAGAAAGAGGTGATTTGGAGTCCTATTACTTCGTTCTAATTTGATTACCTTCAAAAGGAGCAAACCCATAACTATCGCGTTAAAAACGATGCGTACATCTCACACAAGTCTTGATTTAGGGAGACCTTCTTATTGTTTCATTGGTTCTCTCAAATTATCAAAGAAAGAGGTGATTATGAGTCCTATGACTTCGTTCTAGTTTCATTAGCATCAAAATGAGCAATCCTATCACTAGTGCCTTCAAAACGATCTGTACATCTCACACAAGTCTTCATTTAGGGAGAACTTCTTATTGTTTCATTAGATCTTTCAAATTGTCAAAATATAGGTGATTATGAGTCTTATTACTTTGTTCTAGTTGAAATTTGAATCAAAAGAAGCAATCCCCATCACTATCGCCTCCAAAACGATGCGTAGATCTCACACAAGTCTTTATTTAGGGAGAACTTCATATTGTTTCATTGGTTGTTTCAAATTTGCAAAGAAAGAGGTGATTAAGAGTTGTATCGCATTCAAAACTATGCGTACATCTCACACAAGTCTTCATTTAGGGAGACCTTATTTTTTTTCATTTGTTCTCTAAAATTGTCAAAGAAAGAGGTGATTAGGAGTCCTATAACTTCGCTCTAGTTTGAATAGCATCAAAAGGAGCAATCCCATTACTATTAGGTTCAAAACGATGCATACATCTCACACAAGTCTTTATTTAAGGAGACCTTCTTATTGTTTCATTGGTTCAATAAAATTGTCAAAGAAAGAGGTGATTAGGAGTCGTATTACTTCGTTCTAATTGGATTTGCATCAAAATGAGAATTCCCATGACTATTGTGTTAAAAACGATGCGTGCATATCTCACAAGTCTTGATTTAGGGAGACCTTCTTATTGTTTAATTGGTTTTCTCAAATTCTCAAAGAAAGAGGTGATTATGAGTCCTATGACTTCGTTTTAGTGTTATTTGCATCAAAAGGAGCAATCTCATTACTATCACGTTCAAAACGATGCGTACATCTCACACAAGTCTTCATTTAAGGAGACTTTCTTATTGTTTCATTGGTTCTCTAAAATTGTCAAAGAAAGAGGTGATTACGAGTCCTATTACTTCGTTCTAATTTGATTAGAATCAAAAGAAGCAATCCCATGACTAAGGCGTTAAAAACCATGCGTACTTCTCACACAAGTCTTGATTTAGGGAGACCTTCTTATTGTTTAATTGGTTTTCTCAAATTGTCAAAGAAAGAAGTGATTATAAGGCCTATGAATTCGTTTTAGTTTGATTTGCATCAAAAGAAGCAATCCTATCACTAGCGCCTTCAAAATTATCCGTACATCTCACACAAGTCTTCATTTAGGGAAATCTTCTTACAGTTTCATTAGTTCTCTCAAATTTTAAAAATATAGGTGATTCTGAGTCCTATTACTTCGTTCTAGTTGAAATTAGCATCAAAATAAGCAATTCACTATCGCGTTCAAAACGATGCGCAGATCTCACACAAGTCTTCATTTAGGGAAACCTTCATATTGTTTCAATGGCTATTTTAAATTTACAAAGAAAGATGTGATTGTACTACTTCGTTCAAGTTTGATTAGCGTCAAAAGGAGAAACCCATGACTATCGCGTTCAAAACCATGCGTACATCTCACACAAGTCTTCATTTAGGGATTCCATCTTATTTATTTCATTGGTTCTCTAGAATTGTCAAAGAAAGAGGTGATTAGGAGTCCTATAACTTCGTTCTAGTTTGATTAGCATCAAAAGGAGCAATCCCATTTCTATCACGTTCAAAACGATGCGTACATCTCACACAAGTCTTCATTTAAGGAGACCTTCTTATTGTTTAATTGGTTTTCTCAAATTGTCAAAGAAAGAGGGGATTACTCATCCTATGACTTCGTTTTAGTTTGATTTTCATCAAAAGAAGCAATCCTATCACTAGCGCCTTCAAAATTATCCGTACATCTCACACAAGTCTTGATTTAGGGAGTCCTTCTTATTGTTTAATTGGTTTTCTCAAATTGTCAAAGAAATAAGTGATTATGAGGCCTATGACTTCGTTTTAGTTTGATTTGCATCAAAAGACACAATCCTATCACTAGCGCCTTCAAAATTATCCGTACATCTAACACAAGTCTTCATTTAGGGAAACCTTCTTACGGTTTTATTAGTTCTCTCAAATTTTAAAAATATAGGTGATTATGAGTCATATTACTTCGTTCTAGTTGAAATTAGCATCAAAAGTTGCAATCCTATCACTATCGCGTCCAAAACGATGCGTAGATCTCAAACAAGTCTTCATTTAGGGAGAACTTCAAATTGTTTCATTGGTTGTTTCAAATTTACAAACAAAGAAATGATTCAGAGTTGTATTACTTTGTTTTACTTTGATTATCGTCAAAAGGAGAAACCCATGGCTATCGCGTTCAAAATCATGCGTACATCTCACACAAGTCCTCATTTAGGAAGACCTTATTCATTCATTGGTTCTCTAAAATTGTCAAAGAAAAGGTGATTAGGAGTCCTATAACTTCATTCTAGTTTGATTATCATCAAAAGGAGCAATCCCATTACTATCACATTCAAAACGATGCATACATCTCACACAAGTCTTCATTTAAGGAGACCTTCTTATTGTTTCATTGGTTCAATAAAATTATCAAAGAAAGAGTTGATTAGGAGTCGTATTACTTCGTTCTAATTTTATTAGCATCAAAATGAGCAATCCCATGACTATCGCGTTAAAAACGATGCGTGCATATCTCACAAGTCTTGATTTAGGGAGACCTTCTTATTGTTTAATTGGTTTTCTCAAATTGTCAAAGAAAGAGGTGATTATGAGTCCTATGACTTGCTTTTAGTTTGATTTGCATCAAAAGGAGCAATCTCATTACTATCACGTTCAAAACGATGCGTACATCTCACACAATTCTTCATTTAAGCAGACATACTTATTGTTTCATTGGTTCTCTAAAATTGTCAAAGAAAGAGGTGATTAGGAGTCCTATTACTTCATTCTAATTTGATTAGCATCAACAGGAGCAATCCCATGACTAATGCGTTAAAAACCATGCGTACATCTAACACAAGTCTTGATTTAAGTAGAGACCTTATTGTTTTATTGGTTTTCTCAAATTGTCAAAGAAAGAAGTATTTATTAGGCCAATGAATTCGTTTTAATTTGATTTGCATCAAAAGAAGCAATCGTATCACTAGTGCCTTCAAAATTGTCTGTACGTCTCACACAAGTTTCCATATCGGGAAACCTTCTTACTGTTCCATTAGTTCTCTCAAATTGTAAAAATATAGGTGATTATGAGTCCTATTACTTCGTTCTAGTTGAAATTAGCATCAAAAGGAGGAATCCCATCACTATCGCGTCCAAAACGATGCTTAGATCTCCCAGAAGTCTTCATTTAGGGAGAACTTCAAATTGTTTTATTGGTTGTTTCAAATTTACAAACAAAGAGGTGATTAAGAGTTGTATTACTTTGTTCTACTTTGATTAGCGTCAAAAGGAGAAACTCATGACTATCGCGTTAAAAATCATGCGTACATCTCACACAAGTCTTGATTTAGGGAGACCTTCTTATTAATTAATTGGTTTTCTCAAATTGTCAAAGAAAGAAGTGATTATGAGGCCTATGAATTCGTTTTAGTTTGATTTGATTAAAAGAAGCAATCATATCACTAGGGCCTTCAAAATTATCCGTACATCTTACACAAGTCTTCATTTAGGAAAACCTTCTTACTGTTCCATTAGTTCTCTCAAATTCTAAAAATATAGGTGATTATGAGTCCTATTACTACGTTCTAGTTGAAATTAGCATCAAAAGGAGCAATCCCATCATTATCGCGTCCAAAACGATTCGTAGATCTCACACAAGTCTTTATTTAGAGAGACCATTATATTGTTTCATTGAATGTTTCAAATTTACAAAGAAAGAGGTGATTAAGAGTTGTATTACTTAATTCTAGTTTTATTAGCTTCAAAAGGAGAAACCCATGACAATCGCGTTCAAAACCATGCGTACATCTCACACAAGTCTTCATTTAGGGAGACCTTCTTGTTGTTTCATTGGTTCTCTAAAATTGTCAAAGAAAGAGGTGATTTGGAGTCCTATTACTTCGTTCTAATTTGATTACCTTCAAAAGGAGCAAACCCATAACTATCGCGTTAAAAACGATGCGTACATCTCACACAAGTCTTGATTTAGGGAGACCTTCTTATTGTTTCATTGGTTCTCTCAAATTATCAAAGAAAGAGGTGATTATGAGTCCTATGACTTCGTTCTAGTTTCATTAGCATCAAAATGAGCAATCCTATCACTAGTGCCTTCAAAACGATCTGTACATCTCACACAAGTCTTCATTTAGGGAGAACTTCTTATTGTTTCATTAGATCTTTCAAATTGTCAAAATATAGGTGATTATGAGTCTTATTACTTTGTTCTAGTTGAAATTTGAATCAAAAGAAGCAATCCCCATCACTATCGCCTCCAAAACGATGCGTAGATCTCACACAAGTCTTTATTTAGGGAGAACTTCATATTGTTTCATTGGTTGTTTCAAATTTGCAAAGAAAGAGGTGATTAAGAGTTGTATCGCATTCAAAACTATGCGTACATCTCACACAAGTCTTCATTTAGGGAGACCTTATTTTTTTTCATTTGTTCTCTAAAATTGTCAAAGAAAGAGGTGATTAGGAGTCCTATAACTTCGCTCTAGTTTGAATAGCATCAAAAGGAGCAATCCCATTACTATTAGGTTCAAAACGATGCATACATCTCACACAAGTCTTTATTTAAGGAGACCTTCTTATTGTTTCATTGGTTCAATAAAATTGTCAAAGAAAGAGGTGATTAGGAGTCGTATTACTTCGTTCTAATTGGATTTGCATCAAAATGAGAATTCCCATGACTATTGTGTTAAAAACGATGCGTGCATATCTCACAAGTCTTGATTTAGGGAGACCTTCTTATTGTTTAATTGGTTTTCTCAAATTCTCAAAGAAAGAGGTGATTATGAGTCCTATGACTTCGTTTTAGTGTTATTTGCATCAAAAGGAGCAATCTCATTACTATCACGTTCAAAACGATGCGTACATCTCACACAAGTCTTCATTTAAGGAGACTTTCTTATTGTTTCATTGGTTCTCTAAAATTGTCAAAGAAAGAGGTGATTACGAGTCCTATTACTTCGTTCTAATTTGATTAGAATCAAAAGAAGCAATCCCATGACTAAGGCGTTAAAAACCATGCGTACTTCTCACACAAGTCTTGATTTAGGGAGACCTTCTTATTGTTTAATTGGTTTTCTCAAATTGTCAAAGAAAGAAGTGATTATAAGGCCTATGAATTCGTTTTAGTTTGATTTGCATCAAAAGAAGCAATCCTATCACTAGCGCCTTCAAAATTATCCGTACATCTCACACAAGTCTTCATTTAGGGAAATCTTCTTACAGTTTCATTAGTTCTCTCAAATTTTAAAAATATAGGTGATTCTGAGTCCTATTACTTCGTTCTAGTTGAAATTAGCATCAAAATAAGCAATTCACTATCGCGTTCAAAACGATGCGCAGATCTCACACAAGTCTTCATTTAGGGAAACCTTCATATTGTTTCAATGGCTATTTTAAATTTACAAAGAAAGATGTGATTGTACTACTTCGTTCAAGTTTGATTAGCGTCAAAAGGAGAAACCCATGACTATCGCGTTCAAAACCATGCGTACATCTCACACAAGTCTTCATTTAGGGATTCCATCTTATTTATTTCATTGGTTCTCTAGAATTGTCAAAGAAAGAGGTGATTAGGAGTCCTATAACTTCGTTCTAGTTTGATTAGCATCAAAAGGAGCAATCCCATTTCTATCACGTTCAAAACGATGCGTACATCTCACACAAGTCTTCATTTAAGGAGACCTTCTTATTGTTTAATTGGTTTTCTCAAATTGTCAAAGAAAGAGGGGATTACTCATCCTATGACTTCGTTTTAGTTTGATTTTCATCAAAAGAAGCAATCCTATCACTAGCGCCTTCAAAATTATCCGTACATCTCACACAAGTCTTGATTTAGGGAGTCCTTCTTATTGTTTAATTGGTTTTCTCAAATTGTCAAAGAAATAAGTGATTATGAGGCCTATGACTTCGTTTTAGTTTGATTTGCATCAAAAGACACAATCCTATCACTAGCGCCTTCAAAATTATCCGTACATCTAACACAAGTCTTCATTTAGGGAAACCTTCTTACGGTTTTATTAGTTCTCTCAAATTTTAAAAATATAGGTGATTATGAGTCATATTACTTCGTTCTAGTTGAAATTAGCATCAAAAGTTGCAATCCTATCACTATCGCGTCCAAAACGATGCGTAGATCTCAAACAAGTCTTCATTTAGGGAGAACTTCAAATTGTTTCATTGGTTGTTTCAAATTTACAAACAAAGAAATGATTCAGAGTTGTATTACTTTGTTTTACTTTGATTATCGTCAAAAGGAGAAACCCATGGCTATCGCGTTCAAAATCATGCGTACATCTCACACAAGTCCTCATTTAGGAAGACCTTATTCATTCATTGGTTCTCTAAAATTGTCAAAGAAAAGGTGATTAGGAGTCCTATACTTCATTCTAATTGGATTATCATCAAAAGGAGCAATCCCATTACTATCACATTCAAAACGATGCATACATCTCACACAAGTCTTCATTTAAGGAGACCTTCTTATTGTTTCATTGGTTCAATAAAATTATCAAAGAAAGAGTTGATTAGGAGTCGTATTACTTCGTTCTAATTTTATTAGCATCAAAATGAGCAATCCCATGACTATCGCGTTAAAAACGATGCGTGCATATCTCACAAGTCTTGATTTAGGGAGACCTTCTTATTGTTTAATTGGTTTTCTCAAATTGTCAAAGAAAGAGGTGATTATGAGTCCTATGACTTGCTTTTAGTTTGATTTGCATCAAAAGGAGCAATCTCATTACTATCACGTTCAAAACGATGCGTACATCTCACACAATTCTTCATTTAAGCAGACATACTTATTGTTTCATTGGTTCTCTAAAATTGTCAAAGAAAGAGGTGATTAGGAGTCCTATTACTTCATTCTAATTTGATTAGCATCAACAGGAGCAATCCCATGACTAATGCGTTAAAAACCATGCGTACATCTAACACAAGTCTTGATTTAAGTAGAGACCTTATTGTTTTATTGGTTTTCTCAAATTGTCAAAGAAAGAAGTATTTATTAGGCCAATGAATTCGTTTTAATTTGATTTGCATCAAAAGAAGCAATCGTATCACTAGTGCCTTCAAAATTGTCTGTACGTCTCACACAAGTTTCCATATCGGGAAACCTTCTTACTGTTCCATTAGTTCTCTCAAATTGTAAAAATATAGGTGATTATGAGTCCTATTACTTCGTTCTAGTTGAAATTAGCATCAAAAGGAGGAATCCCATCACTATCGCGTCCAAAACGATGCTTAGATCTCCCAGAAGTCTTCATTTAGGGAGAACTTCAAATTGTTTTATTGGTTGTTTCAAATTTACAAACAAAGAGGTGATTAAGAGTTGTATTACTTTGTTCTACTTTGATTAGCGTCAAAAGGAGAAACTCATGACTATCGCGTTAAAAATCATGCGTACATCTCACACAAGTCTTGATTTAGGGAGACCTTCTTATTAATTAATTGGTTTTCTCAAATTGTCAAAGAAAGAAGTGATTATGAGGCCTATGAATTCGTTTTAGTTTGATTTGATTAAAAGAAGCAATCATATCACTAGGGCCTTCAAAATTATCCGTACATCTTACACAAGTCTTCATTTAGGAAAACCTTCTTACTGTTCCATTAGTTCTCTCAAATTCTAAAAATATAGGTGATTATGAGTCCTATTACTACGTTCTAGTTGAAATTAGCATCAAAAGGAGCAATCCCATCATTATCGCGTCCAAAACGATTCGTAGATCTCACACAAGTCTTTATTTAGAGAGACCATTATATTGTTTCATTGAATGTTTCAAATTTACAAAGAAAGAGGTGATTAAGAGTTGTATTACTTAATTCTAGTTTTATTAGCTTCAAAAGGAGAAACCCATGACAATCGCGTTCAAAACCATGCGTACATCTCACACAAGTCTTCATTTAGGGAGACCTTCTTGTTGTTTCATTGGTTCTCTAAAATTGTCAAAGAAAGAGGTGATTTGGAGTCCTATTACTTCGTTCTAATTTGATTACCTTCGAAAGGAGCAAACCCATAACTATCGCGTTAAAAACGATGCGTACATCTCACACAAGTCTTGATTTAGGGAGACCTTCTTATTGTTTCATTGGTTCTCTCAAATTATCAAAGAAAGAGGTGATTATGAGTCCTATGACTTCGTTCTAGTTTCATTAGCATCAAAATGAGCAATCCTATCACTAGTGCCTTCAAAACGATCTGTACATCTCACACAAGTCTTCATTTAGGGAGAACTTCTTATTGTTTCATTAGATCTTTCAAATTGTCAAAATATAGGTGATTATGAGTCTTATTACTTTGTTCTAGTTGAAATTTGAATCAAAAGAAGCAATCCCCATCACTATCGCCTCCAAAACGATGCGTAGATCTCACACAAGTCTTTATTTAGGGAGAACTTCATATTGTTTCATTGGTTGTTTCAAATTTGCAAAGAAAGAGGTGATTAAGAGTTGTATCGCATTCAAAACTATGCGTACATCTCACACAAGTCTTCATTTAGGGAGACCTTATTTTTTTTCATTTGTTCTCTAAAATTGTCAAAGAAAGAGGTGATTAGGAGTCCTATAACTTCGCTCTAGTTTGAATAGCATCAAAAGGAGCAATCCCATTACTATTAGGTTCAAAACGATGCATACATCTCACACAAGTCTTTATTTAAGGAGACCTTCTTATTATTTCATTGGTTCAATAAAATTGTCAAAGAAAGAGGTGATTAGGAGTCGTATTACTTCGTTCTAATTGGATTTGCATCAAAATGAGAATTCCCATGACTATTGTGTTAAAAACGATGCGTGCATATCTCACAAGTCTTGATTTAGGGAGACCTTCTTATTGTTTAATTGGTTTTCTCAAATTCTCAAAGAAAGAGGTGATTATGAGTCCTATGACTTCGTTTTAGTGTTATTTGCATCAAAAGGAGCAATCTCATTACTATCACGTTCAAAACGATGCGTACATCTCACACAAGTCTTCATTTAAGGAGACTTTCTTATTGTTTCATTGGTTCTCTAAAATTGTCAAAGAAAGAGGTGATTACGAGTCCTATTACTTCGTTCTAATTTGATTAGAATCAAAAGAAGCAATCCCATGACTAAGGCGTTAAAAACCATGCGTACTTCTCACACAAGTCTTGATTTAGGGAGACCTTCTTATTGTTTAATTGGTTTTCTCAAATTGTCAAAGAAAGAAGTGATTATAAGGCCTATGAATTCGTTTTAGTTTGATTTGCATCAAAAGAAGCAATCCTATCACTAGCGCCTTCAAAATTATCCGTACATCTCACACAAGTCTTCATTTAGGGAAATCTTCTTACAGTTTCATTAGTTCTCTCAAATTTTAAAAATATAGGTGATTCTGAGTCCTATTACTTCGTTCTAGTTGAAATTAGCATCAAAGTAAGCAATTCACTATCGCGTTCAAAACGATGCGCAGATCTCACACAAGTCTTCATTTAGGGAAACCTTCATATTGTTTCAATGGCTATTTTAAATTTACAAAGAAAGATGTGATTGTACTACTTCGTTCAAGTTTGATTAGCGTCAAAAGGAGAAACCCATGACTATCGCGTTCAAAACCATGCGTACATCTCACACAAGTCTTCATTTAGGGATTCCATCTTATTTATTTCATTGGTTCTCTAGATTGTCAAAGAAAGAGGTGATTAGGAGTCCTATAACTTCGTTCTAGTTTGATTAGCATCAAAAGGAGCAATCCCATTTCTATCACGTTCAAAACGATGCGTACATCTCACACAAGTCTTCATTTAAGGAGACCTTCTTATTGTTTAATTGGTTTTCTCAAATTGTCAAAGAAAGAGGGGATTACTCATCCTATGACTTCGTTTTAGTTTGATTTTCATCAAAAGAAGCAATCCTATCACTAGCGCCTTCAAAATTATCCGTACATCTCACACAAGCCTTGATTTAGGGAGTCCTTCTTATTGTTTAATTGGTTTTCTCAAATTGTCAAAGAAATAAGTGATTATGAGGCCTATGACTTCGTTTTAGTTTGATTTGCATCAAAAGACACAATCCTATCACTAGCGCCTTCAAAATTATCCGTACATCTAACACAAGTCTTCATTTAGGGAAACCATCTTACGGTTTTATTAGTTCTCTCAAATTTTAAAAATATAGGTGATTATGAGTCATATTACTTCGTTCTAGTTGAAATTAGCATCAAAAGTTGCAATCCTATCACTATCGCGTCCAAAACGATGCGTAGATCTCAAACAAGTCTTCATTTAGGGAGAACTTCAAATTGTTTCATTGGTTGTTTCAAATTTACAAACAAAGAAGTGATTCAGAGTTGTATTACTTTGTTTTACTTTGATTAGCGTCAAAAGGAGAAACCCATGGCTATCGCGTTCAAAACCATGCGTACATCTCACACAAGTCCTCATTTAGGAAGACCTTATTCATTCATTGGTTCAATAAAATTGTCAAAGAAAGAGGTGATTAGGAGTCGTATTACTTCGTTCTAATTGGATTAGCATCAAAATGAGCAATCCCATGACTATCACATTCAAAACGATGCATACATCTCACACAAGTCTTCATTTAAGGAGACCTTCTTATTGTTTCATTGGTTTTCTCAAATTGTCAAAGAAAGAGGTGATTATGAGTCCTATGATTTCGTTTTAGTGTTATTTGCATCAAAAGGAGCAATCTCATTACAATCACGTTCAAAACGATGCGTACATCTCACACAAGTCTTCATTTAATGAGACTTTCTTATTGTTTCATTGGTTCTCTAAAATTGTCAAAGAAAGAGGTGATTACTAGTCCTATTACTTCGTTCTAATTTAATTAGCATCAAAAGAAGCAATCCCATGACTAAGGCGTTAAAAACCATGCATACATCTCACACAAGTCTTGATTTAGGGAGACCTTCTTATTGTTTAATTGGTTTTCTCAAATTGTCAAAGAAAGAAGTGATTATAAGTCCTATGAATTCGTTTTAGTTTGATTTGCATCAAAAGAAGCAATCCTATCACTAGCGCCTTCAAAATTATCCGTACATCTCACACAAGTCTTCATTTAGGGAAATCTTCTTACAGTTTCATTAGTTCTCTCAAATTTTAAAAATATAGGTGATTCTGAGTCCTATTACTTCGTTCTAGTTGAAATTAGCATCAAAATAAGCAATTCACTATCGCGTTCAAAACGATGCGCAGATCTCACACAAGTCTTCATTTAGGGAAACCTTCATATTGTTTCAATGGCTATTTTAAATTTACAAAGAAAGATGTGATTGTACTACTTCGTTCAAGTTTGATTAGCGTCAAAAGGAGAAACCCATGACTATCGCGTTCAAAACCATGCGTACATCTCACACAAGTCTTCATTTAGGGATTCCATCTTATTTATTTCATTGGTTCTCTAGAATTGTCAAAGAAAGAGGTGATTAGGAGTCCTATAACTTCGTTCTAGTTTGATTAGCATCAAAAGGAGCAATCCCATTTCTATCACGTTCAAAACGATGCGTACATCTCACACAAGTCTTCATTTAAGGAGACCTTCTTATTGTTTAATTGGTTTTCTCAAATTGTCAAAGAAAGAGGGGATTACTCATCCTATGACTTCGTTTTAGTTTGATTTTCATCAAAAGAAGCAATCCTATCACTAGCGCCTTCAAAATTATCCGTACATCTCACACAAGTCTTGATTTAGGGAGTCCTTCTTATTGTTTAATTGGTTTTCTCAAATTGTCAAAGAAATAAGTGATTATGAGGCCTATGACTTCGTTTTAGTTTGATTTGCATCAAAAGACACAATCCTATCACTAGCGCCTTCAAAATTATCCGTACATCTAACACAAGTCTTCATTTAGGGAAACCTTCTTACGGTTTTATTAGTTCTCTCAAATTTTAAAAATATAGGTGATTATGAGTCATATTACTTCGTTCTAGTTGAAATTAGCATCAAAAGTTGCAATCCTATCACTATCGCGTCCAAAACGATGCGTAGATCTCAAACAAGTCTTCATTTAGGGAGAACTTCAAATTGTTTCATTGGTTGTTTCAAATTTACAAACAAAGAAGTGATTCAGAGTTGTATTACTTTGTTTGACTTTGATTAGCGTCAAAAGGAGAAACCCATGGCTATCGCGTTCAAAACCATGCGTACATCTCACACAAGTCCTCATTTAGGAAGACCTTATTCATTCATTGGTTCAATAAAATTGTCAAAGAAAGAGGTGATTAGGAGTCGTATTACTTCGTTCTAATTGGATTAGCATCAAAATGAGCAATCCCATGACTATCACATTCAAAACGATGCATACATCTCACACAAGTCTTCATTTAAGGAGACCTTCTTATTGTTTCATTGGTTTTCTCAAATTGTCAAAGAAAGAGGTGATTATGAGTCCTATGATTTCGTTTTAGTGTTATTTGCATCAAAAGGAGCAATCTCATTACAATCACGTTCAAAACGATGCGTACATCTCACACAAGTCTTCATTTAAGGAGACTTTCTTATTGTTTCATTGGTTCTCTAAAATTGTCAAAGAAAGAGGTGATTACGAGTCCTATTACTTCGTTCTAATTTAATTAGCATCAAAAGAAGCAATCCCATGACTAAGGCGTTAAAAACCATGCATACATCTCACACAAGTCTTGATTTAGGGAGACCTTCTTATTGTTTAATTGGTTTTCTCAAATTGTCAAAGAAAGAAGTGATTATAAGTCCTATGAATTCGTTTTAGTTTGATTTGCATCAAAAGAAGCAATCCTATCACTAGCGCCTTCAAAATTATCCGTACATCTCACACAAGTCTTCATTTAGGGAAATCTTCTTACAGTTTCATTAGTTCTCTCAAATTTTAAAAATATAGGTGATTCTGAGTCCTATTACTTCGTTCTAGTTGAAATTAGCATCAAAATAAGCAATTCACTATCGCGTTCAAAACGATGCGCAGATCTCACACAAGTCTTCATTTAGGGAAACCTTCATATTGTTTCAATGGCTATTTTAAATTTACAAAGAAAGATGTGATTGTACTACTTCGTTCAAGTTTGATTAGCGTCAAAAGGAGAAACCCATGACTATCGCGTTCAAAACCATGCGTACATCTCACACAAGTCTTCATTTAGGGATTCCATCTTATTTATTTCATTGGTTCTCTAGAATTGTCAAAGAAAGAGGTGATTAGGAGTCCTATAACTTCGTTCTAGTTTGATTAGCATCAAAAGGAGCAATCCCATTTCTATCACGTTCAAAACGATGCGTACATCTCACACAAGTCTTCATTTAAGGAGACCTTCTTATTGTTTAATTGGTTTTCTCAAATTGTCAAAGAAAGAGGGGATTACTCATCCTATGACTTCGTTTTAGTTTGATTTTCATCAAAAGAAGCAATCCTATCACTAGCGCCTTCAAAATTATCCGTACATCTCACACAAGTCTTGATTTAGGGAGTCCTTCTTATTGTTTAATTGGTTTTCTCAAATTGTCAAAGAAATAAGTGATTATGAGGCCTATGACTTCGTTTTAGTTTGATTTGCATCAAAAGACACAATCCTATCACTAGCGCCTTCAAAATTATCCGTACATCTAACACAAGTCTTCATTTAGGGAAACCTTCTTACGGTTTTATTAGTTCTCTCAAATTTTAAAAATATAGGTGATTATGAGTCATATTACTTCGTTCTAGTTGAAATTAGCATCAAAAGTTGCAATCCTATCACTATCGCGTCCAAAACGATGCGTAGATCTCAAACAAGTCTTCATTTAGGGAGAACTTCAAATTGTTTCATTGGTTGTTTCAAATTTACAAACAAAGAAGTGATTCAGAGTTGTATTACTTTGTTTGACTTTGATTAGCGTCAAAAGGAGAAACCCATGGCTATCGCGTTCAAAACCATGCGTACATCTCACACAAGTCCTCATTTAGGAAGACCTTATTCATTCATTGGTTCTCTAAAATTGTCAAAGAAAAGGTGATTAGGAGTCCTATAACTTCATTCTAGTTTGATTATCATCAAAAGGAGCAATCCCATTACTATCACATTCAAAACGATGCATACATCTCACACAAGTCTTCATTTAAGGAGACCTTCTTATTGTTTTATTGGTTCAATAAAATTATCAAAGAAAGAGTTGATTAGGAGTCGTATTACTTCGTTCTAATTTTATTAGCATCAAAATGAGCAATCACATGACTATCGCGTTAAAAACGATGGGTGCATATCTCACAAGTCTTGATTTAGGGAGACCTTCTTATTGTTTAATTGGTTTTCTCAAATTGTCAAAGAAAGAGGTGATTATGAGTCCTATGACTTGCTTTTAGTTTGATTTGCATCAAAAGGAGCAATCTCATTACTATCACGTTCAAAACGATGCGTACATCTCACACAATTCTTCATTTAAGCAGATATACTTATTGTTTCATTGGTTCTCTAAAATTGTCAAAGAAAGAGGTGATTAGGAGTCCTATTACTTCATTCTAATTTGATTAGCATCAACAGGAGCAATCCCATGACTAATGCGTTAAAAACCATCCGTACATCTAACACAAGTCTTGATTTAGGGAGACCTTATTGCTTAATTGGTTTTCTCAAATTGTCAAAGAAAGAAGTATTTATTAGGCCAATGAATTCGTTTTAATTTGATTTGCATCAAAAGAAGCAATCGTATCACTAGTGCCTTCAAAATTGTCTGTACGTCTCACACAAGTTTCCATATCGGGAAACCTTCTTACTGTTCCATTAGTTCTCTCAAATTCTAAAAATATATGTGATTATGAGTCCTGTTACTACGTTCAAGTTGAAATTAGCATCAAAAGGAGCAATCCCATCACTATCGCGTCCAAAACGATGCGTAGATCTCACACAAGTCTTTATTTAGAGAGACCATTATATTGTTTCATTGAATGTTTCATATTTACAAAGAAAGAGGTGATTAAGAGTTGTATTACTTAATTCTAGTTTGATTAGCTTCAAAAGGAGAAACCCATGACATTCGCGTTCAAAACCATGCGTACATCTCACACAAGTCTTCATTTAGGGAGACCTTCTTGTTGTTTCATTGGTTCTCTAAAATTGTCAAAGAAAGAGGTGATTTGGAGTCCTATTACTTCGTTCTAATTTGATTACCTCCAAAAGGAGCAAACCCATAACTATCGCGTTAAAAACGATGCGTACATCTCACACAAGTCTTGATTTAGGGAGACCTTCTTATTGTTTCATTGGTTCTCTCAAATTATTAAAGAAAGAGGTGATTATGAGTCCTATGACTTCGTTCTAGTTTGATTAGCATCAAAATGAGCAATCCTATCACTAGTGCCTTCAAAACGATCTGTACATCTCACACAAGTCTTCATTTAGGGTGAACTTCTTATTGTTTCATTAGTTCTTTCAAATTGTCAAAATATAGGTGATTATGAGTCCTATTACTTTGTTCTAGTTGAAATTTGAATCAAAAGAAGCAATCCCCATCACTATCGCCTCCAAAACGATGCGTAGATCTCACACAAGTCTTTATTTAGGAAGAACTTCATATTGTTTCATTGGTTGTTTCAAATTTGCAAAGAAAGAGGTGATTAAGAGTTGTATTACTTTGTTCTACTTTGATTAGCATCAAAAGGAGAAACTCATGACTATCGCATTCAAAACCATGCGTACATCTCACACAAGTCTTCATTTAGGGAGACCTTATTTTTTTCATTTGTTCTCTAAAATTGTCAAAGAAAGAGGTGATTAGGAGTCCTATAACTTCGCTCTAGTTTGAATAGCATCAAAAGGAGCAATCTCATTACTATTAGGTTCAAAACGATGCATACATCTCACACAAGTCTTTATTTAAGGAGACCTTCTTATTGTTTCATTGGTTCAATAAAATTGTCAAAGAAAGAGGTGATTAGGAGTCTAATTACTTCGTTCTAATTGGATTTGCATCAAAATGAGCAATCCCATGACTATTGTGTTAAAAACGATGCGTGCATATCTCACAAGTCTTGATTTAGGGAGACCTTCTTATTGTTTAATTGGTTTTCTCAAATTCTCAAAGAAAGAGGTGATTATGAGTCCTATGACTTCGTTTTAGTGTTATTTGCATCAAAAAGAGCAATCTCATTACTATCACGTTCAAAACGATGCGTACATCTCACACAAGTCTTCATTTAAGGAGACTTTCTTATTGTTTCATTGGTTCTCTAAAATTGTCAAAGAAAGAGGTGATTACGAGTCCTATTACTTCGTTCTAATTTGATTAGAATCAAAAGAAGCAATCCCATGACTAAGGCGTTAAAAACCATGCGTACATCTCACACAAGTCTTGATTTAGGGAGACCTTCTTATTGTTTAATTGGTTTTCTCAAATTGTCAAAGAAAGAAGTGATTATAAGGCCTATGAATTCGTTTTAGTTTGATTTGCATCAAAAGAAGCAATCCTATCACTAGCGCCTTCAAAATTATCTGTACATCTCACACAAGTCTTCATTTAGGGAAATCTTCTTACAGTTTCATTAGTTCTCTCAAATTTTAAAAATATAGGTGATTATGAGTCCTATTACTTCGTTCTAGTTGAAATTAGCATCAAAATAAGCAATTCAATCACTATCGCGTTCAAAACGATGCGCAGATCTCACACAAGTCTTCATTTAGGGAAACCTTCATATAGTTTCAATGGCTGTTTTAAATTTACAAAGAAAGATGTGATTGTATTACTTCGTTCAAGTTTGATTAGTGTCAAAAGGAGAAACCCATGACTATCGCGTTCAAAACCATGCGTACATCTCACACAAGTCTTCATTTAGGGAGTCCTTATTTATTTCATTGGTTCTCTAAAATTGTCAAAGAATGAGGTGATTAGGAGTCCTATAACTTCGTTCAAGTTTGATTAGAATCAAAAGGAGCAATCCCATTTCTATCACGTTCAAAACGATGCGTACATCTCACACAAGTCTTCATTTAAGGAGACCTCCTTATTGTTTAATTGGTTTTCTCAAATTATCGAAGAAAGAGGGGATTACTCATCCTATAACTTCGTTTTAGTTTGATTTTCATCAAAAGAAGCAATCCTATCACTAGCGCCTTCAAAATTATCCGTACATCTCACACAAGTCTTGATTTAGGGAGCCCTTCTTATTGTTTAATTGGTTTTCTCAAATTGTCAAAGAAATAAGTGATTATGAGGCCTATGACTTCGTTTTAGTTTGATTTGCATCAAAAGACACAATCCTATCACTAGCGCCTTCAAAATTATCCGTACATCTAACACAAGTCTTCATTTAGGGAAACCTTCTTACGGTTTTATTAGTTCTCTCAAATTTTAAAAATATAGGTGATTATGAGTCCTATGAGTTATGCTCAAATATGTATTGAGATTAATGCTATGTCTCCTTTTCCTGCCTCTATTAATGATGTGGTGTACAATGGATCAGAATTAGTTGAAGAAACAACGGTTGTCAAGGTAGAGTACTGGAGTAGACCCCCTTCATGCTCTGAATGTAAATGCTTTGGGCATACTCTTCTCAAATGTCCTAAAATGAACTATCAGTGGGTGCCCAAGATCACTTTGATCCCCTTCGAGGCTCCTGGGCCTGCTGATGCCAAGGTCTATAAACCTTTAGCCCCTTCTACTGCTGAAGGCTCTTGGACTACAGTTACTAAAGGCCCTAAACCACCTTCTCTTCCACCTGTTACCCCTACCCGTGTTTCAAATTCGAATGTCTTTCTTCCAATCGCGTCTCCCTTGGCACCTGGAGAGGAATCGGAATCTCCTATTCCCCCTAATCCCCTGATAGATAAGCTAAAGCAAGTTGATGAGAAAGAGATCAAAGATTTGAAGCATAAGTCTAGGACTGGAAATGAGCCTCTTCATACCTCTAAGAAGAGGAATAAGGGGTCCAAGGGGGCTTCCCCTTCCTGATTGATATCTTAACCCTTTGTTATGACATTTTTTTTGTTCCTATAATGTCAGGGGTTTAAATAAGAAGCCAAAGCAGGCCTTTGTTCCAATTTTTTGTTAAACAACCACATCTCTTTTGTGGGTCTTATTGAGACTCGAATAAAAGCTCCAAAGGCTCCCAGGATCTCGAGGGCAATTTGTAGAAACTGGGTCTGGACCTTTAGTTACGATTTTCACTCAAATGGCAGAATATGGGTGGGCTGGGATCCCAATATTTGGAGAGTGGATACCATTTTTCAATCTTCTCAGTTATCCCATTTTAAACTCTTTCCCCTTCTTGGCAACACTCTTTTGTTGGTCTCTATAGTTTATGGGATGAACTCGGTGGCTGATAGGAGGCAATTGTGGGCTGACCTGAATTCTTTGTCAACTCTGGACACCTGGTGTATTCTTGGGGATTTTAATACAATCAGGCGTGTCTCTGAAGCTGAAGGGGGAGACTTTTCTTGGGATATTGGGATGTCTGACTTCAATGATTGTTTAGATAACATTGGGGCAGATGATATTCGTCCCATAGGCCCTCATCACACAGGGTGGAATTGCCAGATTTCTAATCCGATTCACAGGAAGCTTGATAGGGCAATGGGGAATGCTTCCTGGTTCAACTCAATGCCAGATTCTCAAGTTACCTTTGGCCCTCGTGGTCTCTCGGATCCATTGCCCTGTTATTCTGAATACTGGCCTTTCTCTCCGAAGGCTCAAAAAACCCTTTCAATTTTTCAACTTCATGTTGGAATTGGAGAGATTCTTCACGGCTATCACTGAATGTTGGAATATCGGCATCCGAGGGAATGTTTTTTTATCTTCAATGAGAAGCTTCGGATTACCAAGAGGGCCCTTGTGAAGTTAAACTCCTCCAATGGCAATCTTTCTTGCAATGTTAATTGTCTGCAGACCCAGTTGGCCACCATTCAGCTATCTCTCCAAGGAGATCCCTTGAATTCTTCCCTATTATCCCAAGAAACTTGTTGCTCCCAGTCGCTTTGGAAAGCTTTGGCCCTTGAAGAATCCCTGTTACTCCAAAAATCCGGCGCTATATGGCTTGCCCAAGGTGACAAGAATACTAAATTCTTCTCCAATGTCATTAAAAGTAATTGGAACCACAACAAAATTCTTTCCATTTTCAATGGATCTGGGGAACTCATTGAGGACCAATTGGGTATTCAACAGGTGGCAGTGTCCTATTTTCAGGAGTTGTTGGGGTCTTCTCCTACCTCTTATCCTGGCCACGATGAGCTTAAGAAATATGTGTCAAATAGGATCACTACTTCCCAAGCTAGTTCTCTAATATCTCCTATTCTTGATTCTGAAATCTTAGCGGTCCTGTAGTCCATGAAGAAAAATAAAAGTCCGGGTCCTGACGGCTTTAATGTTAATTTTTTTCTCCACTGCTGGGATACTGTTGGTCTTGATTTCACCGCTGCGGTCCACTCCTTTTTCAATTCTGGGCACTTACCGAGGGGTGTTAATGCTTCTGCTATTGCCTTGATACCAAAGACCGATAACCCATCCAACATGTCTGATTTTAGGCCTATCTCTTGCTGCAATACCATCTACAAATGCATTGCAAAGATTCTTGCTAATAGGCTCAAGTGTGTTCTTCCAACCCTTATCGACCATGCCCAGTCTGCTTTTATTTCGGGTAGGAGTATAAGTGATAATATTCTTCTGGCACAGGAGGTTTTTAGGAACTATCATAGGCTTTCTGGGCCAGCTAGATGTGCTTTAAAATTGATATCCGGAAAGCTTTTGATACGGTTGACTGGGGTTTTCTTTTGGACTTGATGAGCCTCCTTCATTTCCCCACTATTTTCATCAACTGGATTAAAGAGTGTATCACAACCACAATGTTCTCTGTCAAAGTTAATGGTACTCTAGCTGGATACTTTAAGGGCGCTCGGGGTCTTCGGCAGGGAGATCCTTTGTCCTAGTTATGGAAGCCTTCTCCATGATATTACTAAGGAAACCTTGATGCCTAATTTCAAGTTTCACTGGAAAGCCGACTCATGTAATATTTCGCACGTGTGCTTCGCGGATGATGTCCTCCTGTTTTGCCATGGTGATTTGTCCTCAGTTTCTATTATCCACTCATGCATTCAATCCTTCTCAATGTTCTCCGGCCTTATTCCGAATGCCCTTAAAAGCCATTGTTTTCTTGCCAATGTCCCAAACGATGTTAAAGAGAGTATTTGCCAACTGTTGAGTTTCCCGCTCGGAGTCTTGCCTATCAGGTTTCTGGGGGTGCCTCTCATCTCTTCAAAACTCTCCTACTCTGACCGCCTCCCTTTAATTCAAAGAACAACCAAGGTTTCCTCTTGGACGTCTCGATTTCTCTCTTACTCTGGTAGGGTGCTTCTAATCAAGACAGTGCTTTTTGCTATCCAGTCTTTTTGGGCAGCTCATTTTATCCTTCCTAAATTGGTTATGAGAGGTATGCAATCTATAATGTGCAGATTTCTATGGAAGGGGTCATCTCTTTCTCGTTATGGATCTAAAGTCTCTTGGAAGGTTATCTCACTCCCTCTCTGTGAAGGGGGCCTTGCTATCAAAAATCTTCTTGATTGGAACAAGGCTCTAATTATTCTACATCTTCTCAAGGTTATCTCACCCTCTTCTTCCTCTTTGTGGGCAAGGTGGGTCAATTCCACTGTGCTTGCTAGGGATAATTTCTGGCATATCTCTACTCCTTCGGACTGTTCATGGATCTGGCGAAAGGTACTTAAGCTTCGCCCCATGGTTCTCAACTTCCTTAATTATAAAGCTGGGAAGGGTAATATCTTCAGCCTCTGGTTTGATCCGTGGTTGAATGGTCAGGCATTAAACCCGTCGGTGTCCCTCATCACTAACTCCAGAGTTCCAGTGAATGCACGGTTGTCTGCTATTATTTCCTTGGGAGCCTGGGAGCTGCCCCCTAGTAACCACCATGAGGTGCAGCAATTTCATAGAGTTTTGATTCTATTCCTGCTCCTTCGACTTCTGAGGACATCATTCTGTGGATAATCGGGAGCTAAAATCTGTTAAAGCTTCCTTTATATGGAATCGATCCGTTCTCGTGCTACGAAAGTCCCCTGGGCTGATTTGTTACGGCATCCTCTCCACATCCCTCGTTCTCTTTTACCTTGTGGCTGGCCTTACGTCGTAGACTACCCACCAACGATCGATTTTCTTCATATTCGAGTTTTCGTCCTTTAAAATGCCCTTTCTGCGACACACATAATGAGACCTTTCTCCATCTGTTCTTTGAGTGTTCCTATTCCTCTTCTGTTCTCTCCTCTGTAATGGCTGCTGGAGCCTGGTATAATGTCCCTTTGAGTTGGGACAGCATTGTGGATTTCATCATTTCCTTTCGGGGGAGTCAATTAAGGTCAGATATTTTAAACTTAGTCCTATCTACAACTGTGTACAAGATATGGGCAGCTAGGAACTCCTTCGTTCATATCAAGATCAAGATGCCTTTGGGGGTGTTGGTTAGGGAGATTTTGAATACCATCAAGTCCCGGTTATCCTCTTCCCCTAAATTTCTTCTGGCTGCTCCGTCTTGTACTAATCTTAGTGTTTGGCTTTGATTGATTTGCTGCTGGTCTTGTTGTTTGTCCCTTTATTTCTCCTGTTCCTGTTTAGGCCCATGTTGGGCTGGGGTTTTGGCTGGGTCTGGAGATTGGGGTTGGGTTGCTATTGGGTCTGGTGATATGAGCATTGTGTTGCTGTTAGACTGTATTGGTTGCTGGAGGTTAAGCATTGTGTGGGGTTGTGCGGGCCCATATTTTCTTGTTGTAGTTTTCTCTCTTTTATGGAAGGTTGCTGCTGCTGTTGTTGTAAAGCTAATCCCCACATCAAGCATTGCTGCTGCATTGTTTAATTGAGTGCAGTATTGTGTTGCTGGCTGGCTCCGGTTGGCAGCTGGGTGTTGCTGTCGGTCTCAAGGCAGGGGTCTAATGGAGCTGGGTCTGGGCTTTGAGCTGGGTCTTGAGTTGGGTTCTGGACTTGATGCTTCGGATTGGGTATTGGTTGTCCCGTGTTTCGGATTGCTCTGGTTCGGCTGCTGCTGTGTTCGGTGTGGTCGTCCACTTTGGCTGTTCTTGCTGTGTTTCTCGGGCTACTTTTATTGTTTGACGGCAGTTTAGTCTTTGACTCTTTCCTTTTGGTCTGTTAGGTTGCTTTGATTCTTGTATGGTTGTTTCAGGCTTAGTGCCTTGCTTCTTTTGTATGCTTCTCTTGTATGCTTTTTTGGCTTGTGCCTTGTTCCTTCAATCTGGTCTTCTCTTTATTCTTTAGTTTAATCATTATGGGGGTTGTCCCAGGTCGTTTTCTCTAAAGTTTCTGGGGTATGCCCCTTTGCAATTGTATTGTCATTTTTTCTTTTCAATCTACAAACAAACTTAGCGGAAAAAAAAAAGTTGCAATCCTATCACTATCGCGTCCAAAACGATGCGTAGATCTCAAACAAGTCTTCATTTAGGGAGAACTTCAAATTGTTTCATTAGTTGATTCAAATTTACAAACAAAGAAGTGATTCAGAGTTGTATTACTTTGTTTTACTTTGATTAGCGTCAAAAGGAGAAACCCATGACTATCGCGTTCAAAACCATGCGTACATCTCACACAAGTCTTCATTTAGGAAGACCTTATTCTTTCACTGGTTCTCTAAAATTGTCAAAGAAAAGGTGATTAGGAGTCCTATAACTTCATTCTAGTTTGATTATCATCAAAAGGAGCAATCCCATTAATATCACATTCAAAACGATACATACATCTCACACAAGTCTTCATTTAAGGAGACCTTCTTATTGTTTCATTGGTTCAATAAAATTATCAAAGAAAGAGGTGATTAGGAGTCGTATTACTTCGTTCTAATTTTATTAGCATCAAAATGAGCAATCCCATGACTATCGCGTTAAAAACGATGCGTTAAAAACGATGCGTGCATATCTCACAAGTCTTGATTTAGGGAGTCCTTCTTATTGTTTAATTGGTTTTCACAAATTGTCAAAGAAAGAGGTGATTATGAGTCCTATGACTTGCTTTTAGTTTGATTTGCATCAAAAGGAGCAATCTCATTACTATCACGTTCAAAACGATGCGTACATCTCACACAATTCTTCATTTAAGCAGACATACTTATTGTTTCATTGGTTCTCTAAAATTGTCAAAGAAAGAGGTGATTAGGAGTCCTATTACTTCATTCTAATTTGATTAGCATCAACAGGAGCAATCCCATGACTAATGCGTTAAAAACCATGTGTACATCAAACACAAGTCTTGATTTAGGGAGACCTTATTGTTTAATTGGTTTTCTCAAATGGTCAAAGAAAGAAGTATTTATTAGGCCAATGAATTCGTTTTAATTTGATTTGCATCAAAAGAAGCAATCGTATCACTAGTGCCTTCAAAATTATCCGTACGTCTCACACAAGTTTCCATATCGGGAAACCTTCTTACTGTTCCATTAGTTCTCTCAAATTGTAAAAATATAGGTGATTATGAGTCCTATTACTTTGTTCTAGTTGAAATTAGCATCAAAAGGAGGAATCCCATCACTATCGCGTCCAAAACGTTGCTTAGATCTCACACAAGTCTTCATTTAGGGAGAACTTTAAATTGTTTTATTGGTTGTTTCAAATTTACAAACAAAGAGGCGATTAAGAGTTGTATTACTTTGTTCTACTTTGATAAGCGTCAAAAGGAGAAACTCATGACTATCGCGTTAAAAATCATGCGTACATCTCACACAAGTCTTGATTTAGGGAGACCTTCTTATTAATTAATTGGTTTTCTCAAATTGTCAAAGAAAGAAGTGATTATGAGGCCTATGAATTCGTTTTAGTTTGATTTGATTAAAAGAAGCAATCATATCACTAGGGCCTTCAAAATTATTCGTACATCTTACACAAGTCTTCATTTAGGAAAACCTTCTTATTGTTCCATTAGTTCTCTCAAATTCTAAAAATATAGGTGATTATGAGTCCTATTACTACGTTCTAGTTGAAATTAGCATCAAAAGGAGCAATCCTATCACTATCGCGTCCAAAACGATGCGTAGATCTCACACAAGTCTTTATTTAGAGAGACCATCATATTGTTTTCATTGAATGTTTCAAATTTACAAAGAAAGAGGTGATTAAGAGTTGTATTACTTAATTCTAATTTGATTAGCGTCAAAAAAGAAACCCATGACAATCGCGTTCAAAACCATGCGTACATCTCACACAAGTCTTCATTTAGGGAGACCTTCTTGTTGTTTCATTGGTTCTCTAAAATTGTCAAAGAAAGAGGTGATTCGGAGTCCTATTACTTCGTTCTAATTTGATTAGCTTCAAAAGGAACAAACCCATAACTATCGCGTTAAAAACGATGCGTACATCTCACACAAGTCTTGATTTAGGGAGACCTTCTTTTTGTTTCATTGGTTCTCTCAAATTATCAAAGAAAGAGGAGATTATGAGTCCTATGACTTCGTTCTAGTTTGATTAGCATCAAAATAAGCAATCCTATCACTAGTGCCTTCAAAACGATCTGTACATCTCACACAAGTCTTCATTTAGGGAGAACTTCTTATTGTTTCATTAGTTCTTTCAAATTGTCAAAATATAGGTGATTATGAGTCCTATTACTTTGTTCTAGTTGAAATTTGAATCAAAAGAAGCAATCCCCATCACTATCGCGTCCAAAACGATGCGTAGATCTCACACAAGTCTTTATTAAGGGAGAACTTCATATTGTTTCATTGGTTGTTTCAAATTTGCAAAGAAAGAGTTGATTAAGAGTTGTATTACTTTGTTCTACTTTGATTAGCATCAAAAGGAGAAACTCATGACTATCGCATTCAAATCCATGCGTACATCTCACACAAGTCTTCATTTAGGGAGACCTTATTTTTTTCATTTGTTCTCTAAAATTGTCAAAGAAAGAGGTGATTAGGAGTCCTATAACTTCGCTCTAGTTTGAATAGCATCAAAAGGAGCAATCCCATTACTATCACGTTCAAAACGATGCATACATCTCACACAAGTCTTTATTTAAGGAGACCTTCTTATTGTTTCATTGGTTCAATAAAATTGTCAAAGAAAGAGGTGATTAGGAGTCGTATTACTCCGTTCTAATTGGATTAGCATCAAAATGAGCAATCCCATGACTATTGCGTTAAAAATGATGCGTGCATATCTCACAAGTCTTGATTTAGGGATACGTTCTTATTGTTTAATTGGTTTTCTCAAATTCTCAAAGAAAGAGGTGATTTTGAGTCCTATGACTTCGTTTTAGTGTTATTTGCGTCAAAAGGAGCAATCTCATTACTATCACATTCAAAACGATGCGTACATCTCACACAAGTCTTCATTTAAGGAGACTTTCTTATTGTTTCATTGGTTCTCTAAAATTGTCAAAGAAAGAGGTGATTATGAGTCCTATTATTTCGTTCTAATTTAATTAGTATCGAAAGAACAATCCCATGACTAAGGCGTTAAAAACCATGCGTACATCTCACACAAGTCTTGATTTAGGGAGACCTTCTTATTGTTTAATTGGTTTTCTCAAATTGTCAAAGAAAGAAGTGATTATAACGCCTATGAATTTGTTTTAGTTTGATTTGCATCAAAAGAAGAAATCCTATCACTAGCGCCTTCAAAATTATCCGTACATCTCACACAAGTCTTCATTTAGGGAAATCTTCTTATAGTTTCATTAGTTCTCTCAAATTTTAAAAATATAGGTGATTATGAGTCCTATTACTTCGTTCTAGTTGAAATTAGCATCAAAATAAGCAATTCAATCACTATCGCGTTCAAAACGATGCGCAGATCTCACACAAGTCTTCATTTAGAGAAACCTTCATATTGTTTCAATGGCTGTTTTAAATTTACAAAGAAAGATGTGATTGTATTACTTCGTTCAAGTTTGATTAGCGTCAAAAGGAGAAACCCATGACTATCGCGTTCAAAACCATGCGTACATCTCACACAAGTCTTCATTTAGGGAGTCCTTCTTATTTATTTCATTGGTTCTCTAAAATTATCAAAGAAAGAGGTGATTAGTAGTCCTATAACTTCGTTCTAGTTTGATTAGCCTCAAAAGGAGCAATCCCATTTCTATCACGTTCAAAACGATGCGTACATCTCACACAAGTCTTCATTTAAGGAGACCTTCTTATTGTTTAATTGGTTTTCTCAAATTATCAAAGAAAGAGGGGATTACTCATCCTATGACTTCGTTTTAGTTTGATTTTCATCAAAAAAAGCAATCCAATCACTAGCGCCTACAAAATTATCCGTACATCTCACACAAGTCTTGATTTAGGGAGTCCTTCTTATTGTTTAATTGGTTTCTCAAATTATCAAAGAAATAAGTGATTATGAGGCCTATGACTTCGTTTTAGTTTGATTTGCATCAAAAGACACAATCCTATCACTAGCGCCTTCAAAATTATCCGTACATCTAACACAAGTCTTCATTTAGGGAAACCTTCTTACGGTTTTATTAGTTCTCTCAAATTTTAAAAATATAGTTGATTATGAGTCCTTTTACTTCGTTCTAATTGAAATTAGCATCAAAAGTTGCAATCCTATCACTATCGCGTCCAAAACGATGCATAGATCTCAAACAAGTCTTCATTTAGGGAGAACTTCAAATTGTTTCATTGGTTGTTTCAAATTTACAAACAAAGAAGTGATTCAGAATTGTATTACTTTGTTTTACTTTTATTAGCGCCAAAAGGAGAAACCCATAACTATCGCGTTCAAAACCATGCGTACATCTCACACAAGTCTTCATTTAGGAAGACCTTATTTTTCATTGGTTCTCTAAAATTGTCTAAGAAAAGGTGATTAGGAGTCCTATAACTTCATTCTAGTTTGATTATCATCAAAAGGAGCAATCCCATTACTATCACATTCAAAACGATGCATACATCTCACACAAGTCTTCATTTAAGGAGACCTTCTTATTGTTTCATTGGTTCAATAAAATTGTCAAAGAAATAGGTGATTAGGAGTCGTATTACTTCGTTCTAATTTTATTAGCATCAAAATGAGCAATCCCATGACTATCGCGTTAAAAACGATGCGTGCATATCTCACAAGTCTTGATTTAGGGAGACCTTCTTATTGTTTAATTGGTTTTCTCAAATTGTCAAAGAAAGAGGTGATTATGAGTCCTATGACTTGCTTTTAGTTTGATTTGCTTTAAAAGGAGCAATCTCATTACTATCACGTTCAAAACGATGCGTACATCTCACACAATTCTTCATTTAAGCAGACATACTTATTGTTTCATTGGTTCTCTAAAATTGTCAAAGAAAGAGGTGATTAGGAGTCCTATTACTTCATTCTAATTTGATTAGCATCAACAGGAGCAATCCCATGACTAATGCGTTAAAAACCATGCGTACATCTAACACAAGTCTTGATTTAGGGAGACCTTATTGTTTAATTGGTTTTTCTCAAATTGTCAAAGAAAGAAGTATTTATTAGGCCAATGAATTCGTTTTAGTTTGATTTGAATCAAAAGAAGCAATCGTATCACTAGTGCCTTCAAAATTATCCGTACGTCTCACACAAGTTTCCATATCGGGAAACCTTCTTACTGTTCCATTAGTTCTCTCAAATTGTAAAAATATAGGTGATTATGAGTCCTATTACTTCGTTCTAGTTGAAATTAGCATCAAAAGGAGGAATCCCATCACTATCGCGTCCAAAACGTTGCTTAGATCTCACACAATTCTTCATTTAGGGAGAACTTCAAATTGTTTTATTGGTTGTTTCAAATTTACACACAAAGAGGCGATTAAGAGTTGTATTACTTTGTTCTACTTTGATAAGCGTCAAAAGGAGAAACTCATGACTATCGCGTTAAAAATCATGCGTACATCTCACACAAGTCTTGATTTAGGGAAATCTTCTTATTAATTAATTGGTTTTCTCAAATTGTTAAAGAAAGAAGTGATTATGAGGCCTATGAATTCTTTTTAGTTTGATTTGATTAAAAGAAGCAATCATATCACTAGGGCCTTCAAAATTATCCGTACATCTTACACAAGTCTTCATTTAGGAAAACCTTCTTATTGTTCCATTAGTTCTCTCAAATTCTAAAAATATAGGTGATTATGAGTCCTATTATTACGTTCTAGTTGAAATTAGCATCAAAAGGAGCAATCCTATCACTATCGCGTCCAAAACGATGCGTAGATCTCACACAAGTCTTTATTTAGAGAGACCATCATATTGTTTCATTGAATGTTTCAAATTTACAAAGAAAGAGGTGATTAAGAGTTGTATTACTTAATTCTAATTTGATTAGCGTCAAAAAAGAAACCCATGACAATCGCGTTCAAAACCATGCGTACATCTCACACAAGTCTTCATTTAGGGAGACCTTCTTGTTGATTCATTGGTTCTCTAAAATTGTCAAAGAAAGAGGTGATTTGGAGTCCTATTACTTCGTTCTAATTTGATTAGCTTCAAAAGGAACAAACCCATAACTATCGCGTTAAAAACGATGCGTACATCTCACACAAGTCTTGATTTAGGGAGACCTTATTTTTGTTTCATTGGTTCTCTCAAATTATCAAAGAAAGAGGTGATTATAAGTCCTATGACTTCGTTCTAGTTTGATTAGCATCAAAATAAGCAATCCTATCACTAGTGCCTTCAAAACGATCTGTACATCTCACACAAGTCTTCATTTAGGGAGAACTTCTTATTGTTTCATTAGTTCTTTCAAATTGTCAAAATATAGGTGATTATGAGTCCTATTACTTTGTTCTAGTTGAAATTTGAATCAAAAGAAGCAATCCCCATCACTATCGCGTCCAAAACGATGCGTAGATCTCACACAAGTCTTTATTAAGGGAGAACTTCATATTGTTTCATTGGTTGTTTCAAATTTGCAAAGAAATAGTTGATTAAGAGTTGTATTACTTTGTTCTACTTTGATTAGCATCAAAAGGAGAAACTCATGACTATCGCATTCAAAACCATGCGTACATCTCACACAAGTCTTCATTTAGGGAGACCTTATTTTTTTTCATTTGTTCTCTAAAATTGTCAAAGAAAGAGGTGATTAGGAGTCCTATAACTTCGCTCTAGTTTGAATAGCATCAAAAGGAGCAATCCCATTACTATCACGTTCAAAACGATGCATACATCTCACACAAGTCTTTATTTAAGGAGACCTTCTTATTGTTTCATTGGTTCAATAAAATTGTCAAAGAAAGAGGTGATTAGGAGTCGTATTACTCCGTTCTAATCTGATTAGCATCAAAATGAGCAATCCCATGACTATTGCGTTAAAAACGATGTGTGCATATCTCACAAGTCTTGATTTAGGGAGACCTTCTTATTGTTTAATTGGTTTTCTCAAATTCTCAAGAAAGAGGTGATTATGAGTCCTATGACTTCGTTTTAGAGTTATTTGCATCAAAAGGAGCAATCTCATTACTATCACGTTCAAAACGCTGCGTACATCTCACACAAGTCTTCATTTAAGGAGACTTTCTTATTGTTTCATTGGTTCTCTAAAATTGTCAAAGAAAGAGGTGATTACGAGTCCTATTACTTCGTTCTAATTTGATTAGAATCAAAAGAAGCAATCCCATGACTAAGGCGTTAAAAACCATGCGTACATCTCACACAAGTCTTGATTTAGGGAGACCTTCTTATGGTTTAATTGGTTTTCTCAAATTGTCAAAGAAAGAAGTGATCATAAGGCCTATGAATTCGTTTTAGTTTTATTTGCATCAAAAGAAGCAATCCTATCACTAGCGCCTTCAAAATTATCTGTACATCTCACACAAGTCTTCATTTAGGGAAATCTTCTTACAGTTTCATTAGTTCTCTCAAATTTTAAAAATATATGTGATTATGAGTCCTATTACTTCGTTCTAGTTGAAATTAGCATCAAAATAAGCAATTCAATCACCATCGCGTTCAAAACGATGCGCAGATCTCACACAAGTCTTCATTTAGGGAAACCTTCATATTGTTTCAATGGCTGTTTTAAATTTACAAAGAAAGATGTGATTGTATTACTTCATTCAAGTTTTATTAGCGTCAAAAGGAGAAACCCATGACTATCGCATTCAAAACCATGCGTACATTTCACACAAGTCTTCATTTAGGGAGTCCTTCTTATTTATTTCATTGGTTCTCTAAAATTGTCAAAGAAAGAGGTGATTAGGAGTCCTATAACTTCGTTCGAGTTTGATTAGCATCAAAAGGAGCAATCCCATTATCACGTTCAAAACGATGCGTACATCTCACACAAGTCTTCATTTAAGGAGACCTTCTTATTGTTTAATTGGTTTTCTCAAATTGTCAAAGAAAGAGGGGATTACTCATCCTATGACTTCGTTTTAGTTTGATTTTCATCAAAAGAAGCAATCCTATCACTAGCGTCTTCAAAATTATCCGTACATCTCACACAAGTCTTGATTTAGGGAGTCCTTCTTATTGTTTAATTGGTTTTCTCAAATTGTCAAAGAAATAAGTGATTATGAGGCCTATGACTTCATTTTAGTTTGATTTGCATCAAAAGACACAATCCTATCACTAGCGCCTTTAAATTATCCGTACATCTAACACAAGTCTTCATTTAGGGAAACCTTCTTACGGTTTTATTAGTTCTCTCAAATTTTAAAAATATAGTTGATTATGTGTCCTATTACTTCGTTCTAGTTGAAATTAGCATCAAAAGTTGCAATCCTATCACTATCGCGTCCAAAACGATGCGTAGATCTCAAACAAGTCTTCATTTAGGGAGAACTTCAAATTGTTTCATTGGTTGTTTCAAATTTACAAACAAAGAGTGATTCAGAGTTGTATTACTTTGTTTTACTTTGATTAGCATCAAAAGGAGAAACCCATGACTATCGCGTTCAAAACCATGCGTACGTCTCACACAAGTCTTCATTTAGGAAGACCTTATTTTTTCATTGGTTCTCTAAAATTGTCTAAGAAAATGTGATTAGGAGTCCTATAACTTCATTCTAGTTTGATTATCATCAAAAGGAGCAATCCCATTACTATCACATTCAAAACGATGCATACATCTCACACAAGTCTTCATTTAAGGAGACTTTCTTATTGTTTCATTGGTTCAATAAAATTGTCAAAGAAAGAGGTGATTAGGAGTCGTATTACTTCGTTCTAATTTTATTAGCATCAAAATGAGCAATCCCATGACTATCGCGTTAAAAACGATGCGTGCATATCTCACAAGTCTTGATTTAGGGAGACCTTCTTATTATTTAATTAGTTTTCTCAAATTGTCAAAGAAAGAGGTGATTATGAGTCCTATGACTTGCTTTTAGTTTGATTTGAATCAAAAGGAGCAATCTCATTACTATCACGTTCAAAACGATGCGTACATCTCACACAATTCTTCATTAAAGCAGACATACTTATTGTTTCATTGGTTCTCTAAAATTGTCAAAGAAAGAGGTGATTAGGAGTCCTATTACTTCATTCTAATTTGATTAGCATCAACAGGAGCAATCCCATGACTAATGCGCTAAAAACCATGCGTATATCTAACACAAGTCCTGATTTAGGGAGACCTTATTGTTTAATTGGTTTTCTCAAATTGTCAAAGAAAGAAGTATTTATTAGGCCAATGAATTCGTTTTAATTTGATTTGCATCAAAAGAAGCAATCGTATCACTAGTGCCTTAAAAATTATCCGTACGTCTCACACAAGTTTCCATATCGGGAAACCTTCTTACTGTTCCATTAGTTCTCTCAAATTGTAAAAATATAGGTGATTATGAGTCCTATTACTTCGTTCTAGTTGAAATTAGCATCAAAAGGAGGAATCCCATCACTATCGCGTCCAAAACGATGCTTAGATCTCACACAAGTCTTCATTTAGGGAGAACATCAAATTGTTTTATTGGTTGTTTCAAATTTACAAACAAAGAGGTGATTAAGAGTTGTATTACTTTGTTCTACTTTGATAAGCGTCAAAAGGAGAAACTCATGACTATCGCGTTAAAAATCATGCGTACATCTCACACAAGTCTTTATTTCGGGAGACCTTGTTATTAATTAATTGATTTTCTCAAATTGTCAAAGAAAGAAGTGATTATGAGGCCTATGAATTCGTTTTAGTTTGATTTGATTAAAAGAAGCAATCATATCACTAGGGCCTTCAAAATTATTCGTACATCTTACACAAGTCTTCATTTAGGAAAACTTTCTTATTGTTCCATTAGTTCTCTCAAATTCTAAAAATATAGGTGATTATGAGTCCTATTACTACGTTCTAGTTGAAATTAGCATCAAAAGGAGCAATCCTATCACTATCGCGTCCAAAACGATGCGTAGATCTCACACAAGTCTTTATTTAGAGAGACCATCATATTGTTTCATTGAATGTTTCAAATTTACAAAGAAAGAGGTGATTAAGAGTTGTATTACTTAATTCTAATTTGATTAGCGTCAAAAAAAGAAACCCATGACAATCGCGTTCAAAACCATGCGTACATCTCACACAAGTCTTCATTTAGGGAGACCTTCTTGTTGTTTCATTGGTTCTCTAAAATTGTCAAAGAAAGAGGTGATTCGGAGTCCTATTACTTCGTTCTAATTTGATTAGCTTCAAAAGGAACAAACCCATAACTATCGCGTTAAAAACGATGCGTACATCTCACACAAGTCTTGATTTAGGGAGACCTTCTTTTTGTTTCATTGGTTCTCTCAAATTATCAAAGAAAGAGGAGATTATGAGTCCTATGACTTCGTTCTAGTTTGATTAGCATCAAAATAAGCAATCCTATCACTAGTGCCTTCAAAACGATCTGTACATCTCACACAAGTCTTCATTTAGGGAGAACTTCTTATTGTTTCATTAGTTCTTTCAAATTGTCAAAATATAGGTGATTATGAGTCCTATTACTTTGTTCTAGTTGAAATTTGAATCAAAAGAAGCAATCCCCATCACTATCGCGTCCAAAACGATGCGTAGATCTCACACAAGTCTTTATTAAGGGAGAACTTCATATTGTTTCATTGGTTGTTTCAAATTTGCAAAGAAAGAGTTGATTAAGAGTTGTATTACTTTGTTCTACTTTGATTAGCATCAAAAGGAGAAACTCATGACTATCGCATTCAAAACCATGCGTACATCTCACATAAGTCTTCATTTAGGGAGACCTTATTTTTTTCATTTGTTCTCTAAAATTGTCAAAGAAAGAGGTGATTAGGAGTCCTATAACTTCGCTCTAGTTTGAATAGCATCAAAAGGAGCAATCCCATTACTATCACGTTCAAAACGATGCATACATCTCACACAAGTCTTTATTTAAGGAGACCTTCTTATTGTTTCATTGGTTCAATAAAATTGTCAAAGAAAGAGGTGATTAGGAGTCGTATTACTCCGTTCTAATTGGATTAGCATCAAAATGAGCAATCCCATGACTATTGCGTTAAAAATGATGCGTGCATATCTCACAAGTCTTGATTTAGGGATACGTTCTTATTGTTTAATTGGTTTTCTCAAATTCTCAAAGAAAGAGGTGATTTTGAGTCCTATGACTTCGTTTTAGTGTTATTTGCGTCAAAAGGAGCAATCTCATTACTATCACATTCAAAACGATGCGTACATCTCACACAAGTCTTCATTTAAGGAGACTTTCTTATTGTTTCATTGGTTCTCTAAAATTGTCAAAGAAAGAGGTGATTATGAGTCCTATTATTTCGTTCTAATTTAATTAGTATCGAAAGAACAATCCCATGACTAAGGCGTTAAAAACCATGCGTACATCTCACACAAGTCTTGATTTAGGGAGACCTTCTTATTGTTTAATTGGTTTTCTCAAATTGTCAAAGAAAGAAGTGATTATAACGCCTATGAATTTGTTTTAGTTTGATTTGCATCAAAAGAAGAAATCCTATCACTAGCGCCTTCAAAATTATCCGTACATCTCACACAAGTCTTCATTTAGGGAAATCTTCTTATAGTTTCATTAGTTCTCTAAAATTTTAAAAATATAGGTGATTATGAGTCCTATTACTTCGTTCTAGTTGAAATTAGCATCAAAATAAGCAATTCAATCACTATCGCGTTCAAAACGATGCGCAGATCTCACACAAGTCTTCATTTAGAGAAACCTTCATATTGTTTCAATGGCTGTTTTAAATTTACAAAGAAAGATGTGATTGTATTACTTCGTTCAAGTTTGATTAGCGTCAAAAGGAGAAACCCATGACTATCGCGTTCAAAACCATGCGTACATCTCACACAAGTCTTCATTTAGGGAGTCCTTCTTATTTATTTCATTGGTTCTCTAAAATTATCAAAGAAAGAGGTGATTAGTAGTCCTATAACTTCGTTCTAGTTTGATTAGCCTCAAAAGGAGCAATCCCATTTCTATCACGTTCAAAACGATGCGTACATCTCACACAAGTCTTCATTTAAGGAGACCTTCTTATTGATTAATTGGTTTTCTCAAATTATCAAAGAAAGAGGGGATTACTCATCCTATGACTTCGTTTTAGTTTGATTTTCATCAAAAAAAGCAATCCAATCACTAGCGCCTACAAAATTATCCGTACATCTCACACAAGTCTTGATTTAGGGAGTCCTTCTTATTGTTTAATTGGTTTCTCAAATTATCAAAGAAATAAGTGATTATGAGGCCTATGACTTCGTTTTAGTTTGATTTGCATCAAAAGACACAATCCTATCACTAGCGCCTTCAAAATTATCCGTACATCTAACACAAGTCTTCATTTAGGGAAACCTTCTTACGGTTTTATTAGTTCTCTCAAATTTTAAAAATATAGTTGATTATGAGTCCTTTTACTTCGTTCTAATTGAAATTAGCATCAAAAGTTGCAATCCTATCACTATCGCGTCCAAAACGATGCATAGATCTCAAACAAGTCTTCATTTAGGGAGAACTTCAAATTGTTTCATTGGTTGTTTCAAATTTACAAACAAAGAAGTGATTCAGAATTGTATTACTTTGTTTTACTTTTATTAGCGCCAAAAGGAGAAACCCATAACTATCGCGTTCAAAACCATGCGTACATCTCACACAAGTCTTCATTTAGGAAGACCTTATTTTTTCATTGGTTCTCTAAAATTGTCTAAGAAAAGGTGATTAGGAGTCCTATAACTTCATTCTAGTTTGATTATCATCAAAAGGAGCAATCCCATTACTATCACATTCAAAACGATGCATACATCTCACACAAGTCTTCATTTAAGGAGACCTTCTTATTGTTTCATTGGTTCAATAAAATTGTCAAAGAAATAGGTGATTAGGAGTCGTATTACTTCGTTCTAATTTTATTAGCATCAAAATGAGCAATCCCATGACTATCGCGTTAAAAACGATGCGTGCATATCTCACAAGTCTTGATTTAGGGAGACCTTCTTATTGTTTAATTGGTTTTCTCAAATTGTCAAAGAAAGAGGTGATTATGAGTCCTATGACTTGCTTTTAGTTTGATTTGCTTTAAAAGGAGCAATCTCATTACTATCACGTTCAAAACGATGCGTACATCTCACACAATTCTTCATTTAAGCAGACATACTTATTGTTTCATTGGTTCTCTAAAATTGTCAAAGAAAGAGGTGATTAGGAGTCCTATTACTTCATTCTAATTTGATTAGCATCAACAGGAGCAATCCCATGACTAATGCGTTAAAAACCATGCGTACATCTAACACAAGTCTTGATTTAGGGAGACCTTATTGTTTAATTGGTTTTTCTCAAATTGTCAAAGAAAGAAGTATTTATTAGGCCAATGAATTCGTTTTAGTTTGATTTGCATCAAAAGAAGCAATCGTATCACTAGTGCCTTCAAAATTATCCGTACGTCTCACACAAGTTTCCATATCGGGAAACCTTCTTACTGTTCCATTAGTTCTCTCAAATTGTAAAAATATAGGTGATTATGAGTCCTATTACTTCGTTCTAGTTGAAATTAGCATCAAAAGGAGGAATCCCATCACTATCACGTCCAAAACGTTGCTTAGATCTCACACAAGTCTTCATTTAGGGAGAACTTCAAATTGTTTTATTGGTTGTTTCAAATTTACACACAAAGAGGCGATTAAGAGTTGTATTACTTTGTTCTACTTTGATAAGCGTCAAAAGGAGAAACTCATGACTATCGCGTTAAAAATCATGCGTACATCTCACACAAGTCTTGATTTAGGGAGATCTTCTTATTAATTAATTGGTTTTCTCAAATTGTTAAAGAAAGAAGTGATTATGAGGCCTATGAATTCTTTTTAGTTTGATTTGATTAAAAGAAGCAATCATATCACTAGGGCCTTCAAAATTATCCGTACATCTTACACAAGTCTTCATTTAGGAAAACCTTCTTATTGTTCCATTAGTTCTCTCAAATTCTAAAAATATAGGTGATTATGAGTCCTATTATTACGTTCTAGTTGAAATTAGCATCAAAAGGAGCAATCCTATCACTATCGCGTCCAAAACGATGCGTAGATCTCACACAAGTCTTTATTTAGAGAGACCATCATATTGTTTCATTGAATGTTTCAAATTTACAAAGAAAGAGGTGATTAAGAGTTGTATTACTTAATTCTAATTTGATTAGCGTCAAAAAAAGAAACCCATGACAATCGCGTTCAAAACCATGCGTACATCTCACACAAGTCTTCATTTAGGGAGACCTTCTTGTTGATTCATTGGTTCTCTAAAATTGTCAAAGAAAGAGGTGATTTGGAGTCCTATTACTTCGTTCTAATTTGATTAGCTTCAAAAGGAACAAACCCATAACTATCGCGTTAAAAACGATGCGTACATCTCACACAAGTCTTGATTTAGGGAGACCTTCTTTTTGTTTCATTGGTTCTCTCAAATTATCAAAGAAAGAGGTGATTATAAGTCCTATGACTTCGTTCTAGTTTGATTAGCATCAAAATAAGCAATCCTATCACTAGTGCCTTCAAAACGATCTGTACATCTCACACAAGTCTTCATTTAGGGAGAACTTCTTATTGTTTCATTAGTTCTTTCAAATTGTCAAAATATAGGTGATTATGAGTCCTATTACTTTGTTCTAGTTGAAATTTGAATCAAAAGAAGCAATCCCCATCACTATCGCGTCCAAAACGATGCGTAGATCTCACACAAGTCTTTATTAAGGGAGAACTTCATATTGTTTCATTGGTTGTTTCAAATTTGCAAAGAAAGAGTTGATTAAGAGTTGTATTACTTTGTTCTACTTTGATTAGCATCAAAAGGAGAAACTCATGACTATCGCATTCAAAACCATGCGTACATCTCACACAAGTCTTCATTTAGGGAGACCTTATTTTTTTTCATTTGTTCTCTAAAATTGTCAAAGAAAGAGGTGATTAGGAGTCCTATAACTTCGCTCTAGTTTGAATAGCATCAAAAGGAGCAATCCCATTACTATCACGTTCAAAACGATGCATACATCTCACACAAGTCTTTATTTAAGGAGACCTTCTTATTGTTTCATTGGTTCAATAAAATTGTCAAAGAAAGAGGTGATTAGGAGTCGTATTACTCCGTTCTAATCTGATTAGCATCAAAATGAGCAATCCCATGACTATTGCGTTAAAAACGATGTGTGCATATCTCACAAGTCTTGATTTAGGGAGACCTTCTTATTGTTTAATTGGTTTTCTCAAATTCTCAAAGAAAGAGGTGATTATGAGTCCTATGACTTCGTTTTAGAGTTATTTGCATCAAAAGGAGCAATCTCATTACTATCACGTTCAAAACGCTGCGTACATCTCACACAAGTCTTCATTTAAGGAGACTTTCTTATTGTTTCATTGGTTCTCTAAAATTGTCAAAGAAAGAGGTGATTACGAGTCCTATTACTTCGTTCTAATTTGATTAGAATCAAAAGAAGCAATCCCATGACTAAGGCGTTAAAAACCATGCGTACATCTCACACAAGTCTTGATTTAGGGAGACCTTCTTATGGTTTAATTGGTTTTCTCAAATTGTCAAAGAAAGAAGTGATCATAAGGCCTATGAATTCGTTTTAGTTTTATTTGCATCAAAAGAAGCAATCCTATCACTAGCGCCTTCAAAATTATCTGTACATCTCACACAAGTCTTCATTTAGGGAAATCTTCTTACAGTTTCATTAGTTCTCTCAAATTTTAAAAATATATGTGATTATGAGTCCTATTACTTCGTTCTAGTTGAAATTAGCATCAAAATAAGCAATTCAATCACCATCGCGTTCAAAACGATGCGCAGATCTCACACAAGTCTTCATTTAGGGAAACCTTCATATTGTTTCAATGGCTGTTTTAAATTTACAAAGAAAGATGTGATTGTATTACTTCATTCAAGTTTTATTAGCGTCAAAAGGAGAAACCCATGACTATCGCATTCAAAACCATGCGTACATCTCACACAAGTCTTCATTTAGGGAGTCCTTCTTATTTATTTCATTGGTTCTCTAAAATTGTCAAAGAAAGAGGTGATTAGGAGTCCTATAACTTCGTTCGAGTTTGATTAGCATCAAAAGGAGCAATCCCATTATCACGTTCAAAACGATGCGTACATCTCACACAAGTCTTCATTTAAGGAGACCTTCTTATTGTTTAATTGGTTTTCTCAAATTGTCAAAGAAAGAGGGGATTACTCATCCTATGACTTCGTTTTAGTTTGATTTTCATCAAAAGAAGCAATCCTATCACTAGCGTCTTCAAAATTATCCGTACATCTCACACAAGTCTTGATTTAGGGAGTCCTTCTTATTGTTTAATTGGTTTTCTCAAATTGTCAAAGAAATAAGTGATTATGAGGCCTATGACTTCATTTTAGTTTGATTTGCATCAAAAGACACAATCCTATCACTAGCGCCTTTAAAATTATCCGTACATCTAACACAAGTCTTCATTTAGGGAAACCTTCTTACGGTTTTATTAGTTCTCTCAAATTTTAAAAATATAGTTGATTATGTGTCCTATTACTTCGTTCTAGTTGAAATTAGCATCAAAAGTTGCAATCCTATCACTATCGCGTCCAAAACGATGCGTAGATCTCAAACAAGTCTTCATTTAGGGAGAACTTCAAATTGTTTCATTGGTTGTTTCAAATTTACAAACAAAGAGTGATTCAGAGTTGTATTACTTTGTTTTACTTTGATTAGCATCAAAAGGAGAAACCCATGACTATCGCGTTCAAAACCATGCGTACGTCTCACACAAGTCTTCATTTAGGAAGACCTTATTTTTTCATTGGTTCTCTAAAATTGTCTAAGAAAATGTGATTAGGAGTCCTATAACTTCATTCTAGTTTGATTATCATCAAAAGGAGCAATCCCATTACTATCACATTCAAAACGATGCATACATCTCACACAAGTCTTCATTTAAGGAGACTTTCTTATTGTTTCATTGGTTCAATAAAATTGTCAAAGAAAGAGGTGATTAGGAGTCGTATTACTTCGTTCTAATTTTATTAGCATCAAAATGAGCAATCCCATGACTATCGCGTTAAAAACGATGCGTGCATATCTCACAAGTCTTGATTTAGGGAGACCTTCTTATTATTTAATTAGTTTTCTCAAATTGTCAAAGAAAGAGGTGATTATGAGTCCTATGACTTGCTTTTAGTTTGATTTGAATCAAAAGGAGCAATCTCATTACTATCACGTTCAAAACGATGCGAACATCTCACACAATTCTTCATTTAAGCAGACATACTTATTGTTTCATTGGTTCTCTAAAATTGTCAAAGAAAGAGGTGATTAGGAGTCCTATTACTTCATTCAAATTTGATTAGCATCAACAGGAGCAATCCCATGACTAATGCGTTAAAAACCATGCGTATATCTAACACAAGTCTTGATTTAGGGAGACCTTATTGTTTAATTGGTTTTCTCAAATTGTCAAAGAAAGAAGTATTTATTAGGCCAATGAATTCGTTTTAATTTGATTTGCATCAAAAGAAGCAATCGTATCACTAGTGCCTTCAAAATTATCCGTACGTCTCACACAAGTTTCCATATCGGGAAACCTTCTTACTGTTCCATTAGTTCTCTCAAATTGTAAAAATATAGGTGATTATGAGTCCTATTACTTCGTTCTAGTTGAAATTAGCATCAAAAGGAGGAATCCCGTCACTATCGCATCCAAAACGATGCTTAGATCTCACACAAGTCTTCATTTAGGGAGAACTTCAACTTGTTTTATTGGTTGTTTCAAATTTACAAACAAAGAGGCGATTAAGAGTTGTATTACTTTGTTCTACTTTGATAAGCGTCAAAAGGAGAAACTCATGACTATCGCGTTAAAAATTATGCGTACATCTCACACAAGTCTTGATTTAGGGAGACCTTCTTATTAATTAATTGGTTTTCTCAAATTGTCAAAGAAAGAAGTGATTATGAGGCCTATGGATTCGTTTTAGTTTGATTTGATTAAAAGAAGCAATCATATCACTAGGGCCTTCAAAATTATCCGTACATCTTACACAAGTCTTCATTTTGGAAAAACGTTCTTACTGTTCCATTAGTTCTCTCAAATTGTAAAAATATAGGTGATTATGAGTCCTATTACTACGTTCTAGTTGAAATTAGCATCAAAAGGAGCAATCCCATCACTATCGCGCCCAAAACGATGCGTAGATCTCACACAAGTCTTTATTTAGAGCGACCATCATATTGTTTCATTGAATGTTTCAAATTTACAAAGAAAGAGGTGATTAAGAGTTGTATTACTTAATTCTAGTTTGATTAGCGTCAAAAGGAGAAACCCATGACAATCACGTTCAAAACCATGCGTACATCTCACACAAGTCTTCATTTAGGGAGACCTTCTTGTTGTTTCATTGGTTCTCTAAAATTGTCAAAGAAAGAGGTGATTTGGAGTCCTATTACTTCGTTCTAATTTGATTAGCTTCAAAAGGAGCAATCCCATAACTATCGTGTTAAAAACGATGCGTACATCTCACACAAAGAAGGACAGTTGTAGATCTCGTCGATATCTTCGATTTGATAGGTATTAGGCCCCGTAACTCTTTTCAAATCAAAAGTTATGGCTATTCTACCAGAGGACACTACAACAGAAAATGAAAGTGCTCCCCAGCGCGTTTTTATGAAGGAAAAGTGTGCCCCGGCATAGATCACTCTGCCAAAGTGCGCCCCGGGTGTTTTTATGAAGGAAAAGTGAGCCCCGGCGCAGATCACTCTACCAAACTGCGCCCCGGCGCATTTTATGAAGGAAAATTAGCCTAGGCGCAATACGCGTCATAAAAACAGTAATTTTAAGTTTTGGAAAGTTTTAGGCAGACTTCTAATACGATTTGGATTGCAAACTTTTAGGTTTTCAGGGATTATTTTAAACTATATAAAGACATGTAAGACCCAATATAAGAGATGATCATATATCGTCATACATCATCTCATATCGTCTTCTACATTAGTAAAAAACCCTAGTTTAGATTAGACTTGGAGACTTGAAGCAATTGGCTAGCACAAAGGATTTAAGGTAGAAGTTGAGAAGAGAAGAAGGATTTCATCTACAGATTATATTCTTATCTTTTACCTTGTATTTCGAATGTTTTCTCAATTGTGGATTATGGATTTTATTTCAATTATGAACTAATTTCTATTTAAGATTACAACGGACCTTGTTGTGTAGCTTATTTTAATATGTTTCTTTATTAATTATTTTAATCTATTCTAGGAATTGTCTATTATGATTTGGGCTTAAATGTTTAATTGTCTAGCTAGCAATTACTGTGATAATCTATATGAACTTGAGAGATGGAGTTTAGATTTAGATCTGATCATAATAGCATATGATTATGTTTTCTGCAAGGTGTTATAATACATAATTTGTGTCTAGGATAGAGATATACCTTTACACCACATGTAATCTGGTAAGAACTTGTGCTTAAACTCTCTTTAATTGTAACTCACATAGAGATGTAGGGGGTTAGTAAATTACGGTATTCATCTTATTTCTTTCATCTGTGGATTTAAGTTGTTATGGGAATAATTCATTGAGAGATGGTTATATTTACTTTAGTGTTCTTGATTAACCATTTGGAATAGTGAGTATAATTAATGAGAAGTGTAGTAATCTAAATGAAGCAATAAGTGAAGTTGTGATCTTAAGTTTCCATTATCTGACTTCAAACTAGTGGTAGTTAGTCTTAGTTTAATTATATATTTTGATGCTTAAACTAGAAATCATTTGTTTCAATAAGATTAAGTTGGTTACGGGTTAGTACTTGGTGATATTTATTAAATAATTTCTCGTGGGAGCGATACTCTACTTTCATTTTATTACTTGTTGACCACGTATACTTGCGTATTGTGCGTAACTAGATTTTACCCAACAAGTTATTGGCGCCGTTGCCGGGGACTTATTTTTATAATTATTTGCCAATATTAATTTTAATAAAATTAGTCTTAATTTAAACATTTTTTTATTATTTTATTCTCTTCCTATATTTCTCTCTTTTCAGGTACTATGGCTGGATGTAATTATCAATGGCCATATACGAGAATGACTCAACCAAGGGAAACATTAATTGATGGACTCAATGCACTTCCTGCATTGTCAGCACAACTTGAGACACTTTCAAAGAGGTTGGATGTTTTTGCAGCCCAACGTATTCGAAAGATAGCAGTAGTTTGTAACTATTGTGCTGGCAACCATCCGAGTCATCAATGCACCGTCAATTTTGGAACGGGACAGTGTGGTGGTGATTACCACTACAACTATGCTTATCCCAATTATCATCAAGATTGGGGGTATCACCCGGATTCTTCATGGAGCCATAATTATCAAGACCACTACTGCACTCCAAGTCCAACATATCCACCAGAATTTTCATGTCCACCTCCATTGCCACAAGAAGAAAAGTCAAATCTGAGGGAATTCATGTCAAAGATCATAGCAGACCAAGACGAGAGGATGATTAGTCAAGAGTTATCAAGCCAAAATCTTAATAATCAGATGGAACAACTCATCAACGCCTCAATAAATGGTCCTCAATACATGAATTTCGAGACTGAAACAGAAAATTCGAGATTGGAGGAATTGTTGTCCAAGTTCATAGCATCAAATGGGGAGAGGAGAATTAGTTAAGAGATGTCAATTCAAAATTTTGAGAACCAGATAGCGCAAATGTTCAAAGCCTTAAATAATTTTCCTCAAAATACTTGGCCACAACACACTTGGCTTTATGACATGGATTCCAAAACTGATGGAGAGCCCGAACCAACTATGCAACTGGATGAGCCACAAGATATCGAAAGAGAGGAGACAAGTGGGGATAAGGAAAAGAAGGTCGACAAAGATCTAAATATGAATTCCAAAGAAGATGAACCGATTCTGTTAGTTCTCCAAGCGACTTCTCCACCAAAGTTCAAGGATCCGATTAGATTTGCAAAACCATGCCCGCTTGGTAGTCATGTCGTCGATAAAGCTCCTTGTGAAAAAAGAGTTACTACAATCTTGAAGCCATGGTGGGACGAGAAGAGAAGATAGACGAAGAACTCATTGTGTTTGACAAACTTCCATGCCCAAATATGAGCACAGACACAATGGAGATAACACCTAGTTATTTACCGCTCTTAATGCAGATTATACTTAATCAAAGCATGCTAGGTGACTTCGATGCACTATACATTACTAATGGGAACCTCCCAAAGGATAATTTGCTAATAATGGATGGAGGGTTCCTAAATTATCGAAGAGGAATTGGATAGCATTGAGAAGAAGAAGTCCGGTTGAAGGACTATAAAACAAGCGCTCGATGGGGGGCACCCCATCCAATCCAATCTTTCTCCCTCTATGTTTAATTCTTAGTAGTTTTGATATTAAGTAGAATTTTTGGTAGATTATAGTAGTATTAATAGGTTATTTTGTGATCCTCTCAAGTTCAATTCAATTGCTATGAGGATGAATTGTCAGAATAGAAGTTAAAAATAAAGCGCACTGCAAGTGTTTCTAAAAAGGGCTAAAAGAATAAATTGGAGTTCTAAATAAGTTTGGGGGGATTGCAGGCCGAATTCCCAAGGCATTAGAGAAGTCCACGCTCAGTTCCTAACTTTTGGTTCCGTCCAGACTTATCCACCGCCTGATACACCATCGGATCATGAGGAGGCGAGCAGAGATGACGATGCCACTTAGGGGAGTAGTCTTTCACTTTTTATTACAATGAGGGCATTGTTCGTTTTAAGTTTGGAGGGATTGTTCTTCTTTAGGGTGCATATTAGTATGTTCATGTGTATTGCATATAGTTTAGTTTTTACTCATATGTTGCATCTAATAAATTGAGAAAACAAAAAAAAATTAAAAATATTTGTTTTTAATTATTGCATTTAGTTAGGTCATATTGCATGAATCCAAGTTTTTAGTTTGTGTGAAATTCATTTGGCCGATGAGGAGAATGGAACTGCACAATTTTTGATCAGTTTTGATTACTTCGACTTGGTTGTAATGTTATAGCATGATGTGAATTTTAATCTGTGAGAAAATGATGTATTTGAATAGCACTTTAGAGTATCCATTATGATTTGCTCAGTTTAAATGGTCACATAATTATCTTCTTTTGGGAAATTTGTGTTTTAATGATAGAAATTTAGTAGACAGTTAGCAATGGCTAGATGATGCAAAAGCTTAAGTTTAGGGGAAAATAATGGGTATGCATGCTATATATATAAAAAAATTATAAAAATGAGAAAAAGAAAAGAAAAAAAAATGTTGAATAAACACTTTGGCTAGTTCAATTCTGCGGCCTTGATACTCGAGTAAGTACGCCCTAGGGGATGCTTCTACACCCAGCGCCCTAAATCCATCTGGCTTGGGAGTCGTTGGTCGAAAGCTCGCTACAGGGGTATCACTGAAAAGCCTAAGAGAACTAGACATTGCATAGTCAGGTGTAAACACGAGAAAGTGTAAATATCGCCCTCGTGAGTAAATAAAAGCATAATAAACCCCTTGTGGACTCTTAGCTTAGTTGATGCATAGTCTTGGTTGGAGCTTAATTTGTTTACTGCCTTTCTTGAGTTGAAACTGTATTTTTTTTCCTCTAAGAAGTGTATTATGTGAAGTATTTGTTCTATAGCAAGTTTAATGGTTGCTAAGCACACACACACTACATCAGTGATGACAGGTTTTGATTTGCAGAATAATATGCATTATGGCATTGTTCTTGGTTGGATTCTTTGTTTGAAGGTTTTGTAGTTTCTTTGTGACAATTCTTGTGAGCTTCATATCTGCCTGGTATTTGTATTCGTTAGCATTTAGAGTAGATTGCATTTAGTTTAGTTTATTGCATTGCATTGTATGTGTTGCTTGGGGACAAGCAACGGTTAATGTTTGAGTGTATTTAATAAGTCAGTTTTATACCTACTTATCTGGTATCTATTAATTGAATTAGTTGCTTAAACCTATGTTTCTTAGTTACTTTTCATGCATTTTGTGGTTATTTTGTAGATCTCAAGCTTGGAAATTGTGTGAGCGACTATTGTTATGAAAATGACAAGGAAATGCAATTCAAAAATCCTTTGGTCTTCTATGTTCATTTTATGTTCTTGGCTTGAAACTTGGGTTTTATTTTACAGCTTCTTCTTTGCTTTTTGGAACATCTTGAATCGTCCCAATCGGAATTCGGAGGCGAGAGTTATAACCTTTGTACCAACGGACGTTGAACTTCAATGTTTTGGGGTTGCCATTGCAAATAAGTCACTTCCAGCCCAAATTCGACCTTCAATCGTCCATTATTTCTTAATTCTCAAAAAACGATAGTTGTAGATCTCGTCGATATCTTTGATTTGATAGGTAGAAGGACCCATAACTCTTCGCGGATCAAAAGTTATGGCTGTTCTACCAGAGGACACTGCAGCAGAAAATGGAAGTTCGCCCCGACGCATTTTTATGAAGGAAAAGTGGGCCCCATCGCAGATTACTCTGCCAAACTGCACCCCGACGCAATTTTATAAAGGAAAACTGAGCCTAAGCGTAATACGCGTCAGAAAAACAGTAATTTTGAGTTTTAGGAATTTTTAGGCAGACTTCTAATACGATTTGGATTGTGAACTTTTAGGTTGTCAGGGATTGTTTTAGACTATATAAAGACATGTAAGACCCAATATAAGAGAGGATCATATATCGTCATACATCATCTCATATCGTCTTCTACATTAGTAAAAAACCCTAGTTTAGATTAAACTTGGAGACTTGAAGCAATTGGCTAGCACAAAGGATTCAAGGCAGAAGTTGAGAAGAGAAGAAGGATTTCATCTACAGATTCTATTCTTATCTTTTAACCTTGTATTTTGAATGTTTTCTCAATTGTGGATCATGGATTTTACATTAATTATGAACTAATTTCTATTTAAGATTACAACGGACCATGTTGTGTAGTTTATTTTAATATGTTTCTTTATTAATTATTGTAATCTATTCTAGGAATTGTCTATTATAATTTGGGCTTAATTGTTTAATTGTCTAGCTAGCAATTACTATGATAATCTATATGAACTCGAGAGATGGAGTATAGATTTAGATCTGATCATAATAGCATGCGATTATGTGTTCTGCAAGGCATTATAATACATAATTTGGGTCTAGGATAAAGATATACCTTTACACCACATGTAATTTTGGTAAGAAATTGTGCTTAAACTCTCTTTAATTGTAACTCACATAGAGATATAGGGGGTTCGTTAATTAGGGTGTTTATCCTATTTCTATCATCTGTGGATTTAAGTTGTTATGAGTATAATGTATTGAGAGATGGTTATATTTACTTTAGTGTTCTTGATTAACCATTTGGAATAGTGAGTATAATTAATGAGAAGTGTATTAATCTAAATGAAGCAATAAGTGAAGTTGTGATCTTAAGTTTCCATTATCTGACTTCAAACTAGTGGTAGTTAGTCTTAGTTTAATTATATATTTTGATGCTTAAACCAAAAATCATTTGTTTAAATAAGATTAAGTTGGTTACGGGTTAGTACTTGTGATAGTTATTAAATAATTTCTTGTGGGAACGATACTCTACTTTCACTTTATCACTTGTTGACCACGTATACTTACGTATTGTGCGTAACTAGGTTTTACCCAACAACCTGTCTAAATGCATATCCATGACATAATACATGCATAATGACAATGATAAAATAAATGACAATAGGATGCAATAGATAGGAAATATCATGCATTTCTAGAATATACTATCTACTGAAAGCATCATCTCTGTCTGCTCATAAAATACAAAGTAAAAAGTACAAGGAAATGGGCACAGCCACCCAACAACTAATAGAGGCCTATCAAAAGATATCTCGAGAAATGGGGCACAACCGCCCAATATCTAACAGAGGCTTATCAAAAGATATAGAGAGAAAAGCTATCAGAAGAAATCTATAACATCTACATCCAGGCGATCGACCTACTTCAGCTCCTCTTGGGTAACAGAATCTCAGCCAGTGGGAATGTCCGGTCGATATAGAGGAGGATCAACACCTGTATAGTTGCCAGGAAATGGATATGCTGAGGGGCCAGCTGCATAATTGGAAGGATCAAACGAATCTTCCTCGGATGGATCCTGGCCAAGGTGCCTGATGAAGAAGTAAGACCTCTCCAACTGCTGGGTCAATCCTGAAATCTGCTCCAAATGAGTCGGCTCTCAGAGGCAAGCTATCCAGTCTGTCATCATCACACACCCCGACACCATATCTGCCCTAAATTGGGTAGCACGAGGCTGAGCCCTAATAGTGCGGGAACACCACCAACTATGAAATTCCTCCTGGTTGTAAGGACCCTCTAATATGGTAAATCCATCTATGCCCACCAGTGGAATGTCTGTGAGTGGCTGAGCTAATGACTAATGATGCCAAGTAGGATAAACAAAGGGAATGCGGATATCTCCCTTGACGCTCCGGATAGCGCGCTATCCCAAGTAGAGATCCCAACCTCCCTTGGTCAAAAAGAGGATGCGACGAGTGGATAATGCAAACTCCCTACTAGTCGGGAAGCCATCCTCAAACCTGACTATCAAATAGTCCGAGGAGTAGGGAACCCACGAGATCAAATCGGCTGTCAACAGCTCTAGCTGCAAGCGAGAGTGGGTAAATCCCTCTGCTATAGGGACCTCCATCAAAGTGGAGTGATGCCAACGTCGTCCCCTCGGATAGGTCTCCAGGCCCAAAGTAGTGGCAGGACGTAGGTAATGAAGCCTCTCATATGCCCAGAACTGGCAATGCAATGATCAAATGACCTCACTAAAAAAATATTTAAACACAAATGAGGAAAATTGAAAGGTGAAAGATGAAGTACTCACCAACAGGAAGGGATAAAAACCTAACCAAGCCTCCATCACGCCCTCGGACCTTAGGCGCATCCCGCAAAGAAAATAGGCAAAGGTGTAGGTACCCCAATTAAAATCATTGAGGCGCTCTGTGTATCGAGTAGCGTTGACCAGAGCGAAAGACACTATCGAGGAGTTCTCTGCAATGAAACAACCCCTGTTGATCACCAAGAACAGTCGCCGAAGGATGCGATCTCTAACTCTCTGATCATCAGGTAGAGGCTCGGTCAAAGCCCAAGAGGGAGCATGTGACAGCAAGTGAAATACCAGCCACCAATGGTACTGGCTCGCCTGCAAACTCTATCCCGGTGATGAACCTCCAGTCCATAGGCGTCATCATCACCTCACAGTCCAACAGATGGAGAGACTGGGTTTGGTGGAACCAGCGCTTAGATAATGCCCTCAGATAACCTCAGGGGAAAACAACGGGGAGGAATAGAAAAGAAGGCCTCGAACCTCCAAGTGTTGACAATGGCCTGATACTCCAGATGCAGAGTATGATATAAGGAGTGGACGTTGAACCAGTTCCCCCTGGGCTGCATAAAGCCGGGAACCTGCATCAAATAGCCAGTCCAGATTAAACATGTGCCCTGAAATGGTAAAAGAAAGAAAAAGGAAAATTAAAAAGGAAATTTCAGTCACCTCGTTGGCGTGAAAGGTATATCGATGGATGGCGTCTCAAATCGCCGAGCAGCTCCGAAATCGGCACAGTGATGGCTGGAAGATCCATGTATGGAGTATGAGCTGGGGCAAGATCAACAAACGGGACATCCTCGTCGTCCACATCATCTGGCATCTCAGCCCGGATGGAAAGAATCATAACTCAGCCAAACAGCGAGGCGACCGAGCTGGATGTGGCAGAGGAACATCAGAAGCTCTCCTCCGCCTCATGCCTGAAGTAACCTTGCTAGCATTACCGGGTCTATCTGGCTCCATAACCTGGACAAAGTCTCCAAATCACCTCAGAAAGGGTAAGGTATGCCTTAAACCTGTGGCTTATTAAATTAAATCATTACTTTGTGCATTTTAAGTCCTAAAGCATGCATTAGATAACCAAATTCCTAGTAAAGTCAAAATTGTATGTTCATTAAATGCTTAGGCTTTTGAAAAAAATTCGTCAGAGTCTCTTTTGTAAAATGGACTATTCGCATGCACATAGGCATGACTAGGAGGCCATTCAGTAGCACACCTACCCAAAAATATAAACAGTTCATATTTATGAAAAAAAAAATCAAAATTAAACTCCCCATGGCAGCTAAATTACCATGAGTATTTTTTAGTTGAAAATCAAGTCTCATTTGGCCAAAAAAGGATTAGTAAACTGATCAAAAAGGGCATTAATTGACTTTCTCAGAAGTTAAATTTTTTTACATCAGAACGTTTAGCACAGTAAAATAGGCATATTTACTAAGTTTGAAAATTTTTATAAAGTCATATAGGCACGCCTATTCACTATATTGTGTTTAGAAGCATACTATATGGTATCTAACATTCTAACGGTTAAAACTGAAAAAAGAAAGGATATCAACATTACCAGAGATGTGCAAAATGTTTGTACGGTGACGGAATTTGAAAAAAAGCAGCTCGAACTCCGTAGATCTGAAGAAGAAATTTCGTATTTTCTTTAGATTTTAAAGTTGAAAATAAATTTTGAAAGCCTCAGGTACCCAAGTTATACTCGCAGGAAGTATCAGCTCCACCTGCTGCAGTCGCAAGTGGACCTGCAGCTCCCTAATATGGGTCCCACCCACTCCGGTTCGATCCAGTTAGAGTTAAAACGGAGTTTACAGAAGCTAAAAAGTCAAATCATGGAAAAAAATGCTACGCGATTGAACGGATTGGCCTGAAACCCTAAGTCTAAGCGGCAAGTTCCTGACGAAGGAAGGAGCTTCATGTAAACCATTGGTCAAGACCCTGAAGTGATATTCGGAAACCAATGATGATAACTGCTGAAAACTATTGAAAACTACCTATGTTAGAGAATCGGGAAAGTCTGGCGTTGTGAACAGCATGGTTTTGAATGGCTCAAAACATCTAGATTTGTCCGAGGGTATCAGAAATATCATGCCCAGGTCGAGATAGATTAGGTCTGACATAATAAGCTATTGGCGGCAACTCCAGCGAAGCATCGCGAACGAGCCGGTGGAGAAAACCAATGAAAACTATTTCAGTGAGGGTCAGGATTGAATGACATTGCAAATAGTTGGCGACAACTCCAACATGATATTGGTAAAGATACCCACGTCGAGATCGATTAGGTTTGATATGACAAGCCATTGGCGACAACTCCAGCAAAGCATCGGGAATGGGCCGGTGATGACAACCTTTGAAAACTACTTCAACGAAGGTCAGAGCGTCTGACATGACAAGATCGTTGGCGACAACTCCAGCGAAGAATCGGGAATGAGCCGGGGTGATGAGGATCAGAAAGAAATTTCTCCCCACAGAGGACAGATGATGGAATATGTTATACAAAATCTCAGCAGGAGCACCGAGAAAGATCGGTGGTTTAACTGATCGTATAAACTACCATTCGAGTAAGCACCGGGGAGGTTCGGTGATGGTCACTCTACAAAACTTACCATTAGAGTAGGTGGCAAGAGAGTTTAGTAAAGGCTATCACGAATGAGGTCATCCCTAGCAGAAAATGACGGAACAACCATTGAATAGCCTATACCACGAGGGTATATAACATTCGTAACATTACACATCATGCATTGCATTACATTTGCAT